>JAVIAB010000101.1:56974161-57031661 GCA_032433765.1 Megaustenia siamemsis | reverse complement strand
CAGAGAGTGAGAGAGATAGAGCTAGGCTGAGACAGGGAGAGAGAGAGATAGAGCTGGGCTGAGACAGACAGAGAGAGAGAGAGAGATAGAGCTAGGCTGAGACAGACAGAGAGAGAGAGAGAGATAGAGCTAGCCTGAGACAGACAGAGAGAGAGAGATAGAGCTAGGCTGAGACAGATAGAGAGAGAGAGATAGAGCTAGGCTGAGACAGACAGAGAGAGATAGAGCTAGGCTGAGACAGAGAAAGAGAGAGATATATAGAGCTAGGCTGAGACAGACAGAGAGAGAGAGATAGAGCTAGGCAAAGACAGACAGAGAGAGAGAGATAGAGCTAGGCTGAGACAGACAGAGAGAGAGAGAGAGAGATAAAGCTAGGCTGAGACACAGAGAGAGAGAGAGAGAGATAGGGCTAAGCTGAGACAGACAGAGAGAGACAGATTGAGCTAGGCTGAAACAGACACAGAGAGAGAAAGAGCTAAGCTGAGACCGAGAGAGAGAGAGAGAGAGAGAGAGAGAGCTAGACTGAGACAGACAGAGAGAGAGAGATAGAGCTAGGCTGAGAGAAAGAGAGAGAGAGAGAGCTAGGCTGAGACAGACAGAGAGAGTGAGAGAGATAGAGCTAGGCTGAGACAGACAGAGAGAGAGATAGAGCTAGGCTGAGACAGACAGACAGAGAGAGATAGAGCTAGACTGAGACAGACACAGAGAGAGAGAGAGATAGAGCTTGTCTGAGACAGACAGAGAGAGATATAGAGCTAGACTGAGACAGACATAGAGAGAGAGAGAGAGCTAGGCTGAGACAGACAGAGAGAGAGAGAGCTAGGCTGAGACAGACAGACAAAGAGAGAGATAGAGCTAGGCTGAGACAGACAGACAGAGAGAGAGAGAGATAGAGCTAGGCTGAGACAGACATAGAGAGAGAGATAGAGCTAGGCTGAGACAGACATAGAGAGAGCGAGAGAGCTAGACTGAGACCGAGAGAGACAGCTAGACTGAGACAGAGAGAGAGAGAGAGCTAGACTGAAACCGAGAGAGAGAGCTAGACTGAGACCGAGAGAGAGCTAGACTGAGACCGAGAGAGAGAGAACTAAACTGAGACCGAGAGAGAGAGCTAGACTGAGACCGAGAGAGAGAGCTAGACTGAGACCGAGAGAGAGACAGAGCTAGACTGTGACATAGAGAGAGAGAGAGAGAGAGAGAGAGATAGAGATAGGCTGAGACAGACAGAGAGAGAGAGAGATATAGAGCTAGGCTGAGACAGACAGAGAGAGAGAGCTAGACTGAGACCGAGAGAGAGAGAGAGCTAGTCTGAGACCGAGAGAGAGAGAGAGAGAGACCTAGATTGAGACCGAGAGAGAGAGAGAACACAAACCATGCTTCACCACATCATTTCTAGTGCTACTTTATAAACTCAATCTTAGACTTTCTTGACTTTTCTTGTAGGCAGCACATCAGGCAAATGTGGTAAGTGTAATGACTGACACCAGAGTGAAAGATCAATGAAATGTTCACAGCTGGAATGCACTCTTAGTCATCATCATTGAGTGCCGTCTCCGCATCGAAGGTTGGCTACCATGGAGCGCCATTCCACTCTGTCTCTTGCTTTTATGATGCAGATTGCCATAGGCTGATTTGTCCATCTTTTGATGTTACTCGTCCATGTTAGTCTTGGTCTGCCTCTGCCTCTTTTACCTTGTATTTTCCTTTCTAATATTACTTGTATTATACTGTTGTCTAATAAAACCAGGCCTAAACATTAATGGAAAGATAATAAATAACCTGTGATATGCTGATGATACTGCTCTACTAGCAGAAAATCCTAAAGACCTACAACAATTGCTTAATGTGATAAACATAACAAGCAAAAAAATATTGACTAGAAATGAATATCAAAAAGACTAAAACTATGATCATAAACGAAGAAAATTCTCAAGACCTACAATTAAATATTACAGTTGATGGAATACATCTGGAGACAGAACAGAGTTACAACTACCTGGGACATACTATAACCAATGATGGAAAATGCAAAACTGAAATAAACAAAAGAATAGGTATGGCAAAAAGTAATTTTAATGCCATGAAAAATATACTACAACAAAACAAATATCAGCAGGGCTGAAACTAAGAATGGCAAAATGTTGCGTCCTCTCAATATTCCTGTATGGGGCAGAAACATGGACATTAGACAAGAAAACAAAACAGAAAATTGAAGCCTTTGAAATGTGGATTTATAAAAGAATAGGTAGAATTGGATGGAAGCAAAAGATAACAAACGATAGAGTTTTAAAACAACTGAAAATAAAAAGAGAACTACTAAAGACAATTAAGACAAGACAAATAACATTTTTGGGGCATGTTAAAAGACACAACAGCCTACTAAAAGTGATATTGGAAGGAAAATACAAGGTAAAAGAGGCAGAGGCAGACCAAGACTAACATGGACGAGTAACATCAAAAGATGGTCAAGTCAATCTATGACAGCCTGCACCATCAAAGCAAGAAACAGAGTAGAATGGCGATCCATGGTAGCCAACCTTCGTTGCGGAGAAGGCACACGATGATGATGATGATGAGACTGTTGTCTTTTAACATGACCAAAAAATGTTATTCATTTGTCTTGCTCTAATTGTGTTTAGTAGTTCTTTTTTCATTTTTAGTTGTTTTAAAACTTCCTCGTTTGTTTTCTTTTCTTTCCATCCAATTCTACCTATTCTTCTATAAATCGACATTTCAAAGGCTTCAATTTGCTGTTCTGTTCTCTGGTTTAATGTCCATGTTTCTGCACCATACAGGAATATTGAGAAGATGTAACATTTTGCTATTCTTAGTTTTAGCCTTGGTGTTATTTGTTTTGATGCTTGTATATTTTTCATGACATTGAAATTACTTTTTGCCATTCCTATTCTTTTATTTATTTCAGTTGTACATTTTCCATCACTGGTTATAGTATGTCCCAGGTAGTTGTAGCTCTGGACTGTCTCTATATGTATTCCTTCAACTTTGATATTTAATTGTAGGTCTTGTGAATTTCCTTTGTTTATGATCATAGTTTTTGTCTTTTTGATATTCATATCTAGTCCATATTTTTTGCTTGTCATGTTTATTACATTAAGTAATTGCTGTAGATCTTTTGGATTTTCAGCTAGTAGTACAGTATCATCAGCATATCTAAGGTTATAGATTATCTTCGCATTAATGTTAAGGCCTGACATCATAATGATGTTTTTAAAGATTTGCTCAGTGTATAAACTGAACAAGCTTGGTGATAGGATACATCCCTGTCTTACTCCTCTTTTTATATCAATGGGTGTAGAGATCTCCTTGTTATATTTTATTATTGCTGTTTGCTCCCAATACAAATTACATATCAGTCGTTTGTCTATATCATCCAGATTTATATCTTTTAGGCATTCTATAAGTTGCTCATGATGTATTCTATCAAATGCTTTGGTGTAGTCTATGAAGCAGGCATATATTGGTTTGTTTACTTCTATGTACTTTTCAATCAATGTCCTCATGCTGAATATGGCTTCTTTTGTCCCACTGTTTTTCTTGAATCCGAATTGCTGCTCATCTAATTCATTATTAATTTTATTCTGAATCCTTCCTGTATAACTTTTAGTAAAATTTGGTTACCTGACTCATTAGGCTTATTGTTCTAAAGTCGCTGCATTCAACTGCACCATTCTTTTCAGGCAATGCTATAAAAGTTGATGTTTTTAGTTCATTTGGTATGTATCCTGTACGGTATATGTCATTGCATATGTCTGTGATCACTTCAATGAAAAAATCTTCTAGTGCCTGTATTATCTCTGTCTGTATATTGTCAGGTCCTGCTGCTTTTCCCTTTTTCATTGTGTTTATAGCTTTTTCTACTTCAAATTTAAGGATTTTATAGCTGGATGTACATTTTATAAATGGTTTGTTGTGCCTTTCGTCATGAAATAATTACTCTTAGTAGTCACTCTTAGTAGTTTCAAAAAAATGCGCTGTTTTCTTTCTAGGAATAAACGATTACCTACCGACTGCTTTGCTTATAGAGTTCACACACGCGTAATATCAATATATCTCTGATTATCTCTCTCTCTCTCTCTCTCTCTCTCTCTCTCTCTATCTATCTATCTATCTATCTATCTATCTATCTATCTATCTATCTATCTATCTATCTATCTATCTATCTATCTATCTATCTATCTATCTATCTATCTATCTATCTATCTATCTATCTATCTATCTATCTATCTATCTATCTATCTATCTATCTATCTATCTATCTATCTATCTATCTATCTATCTATCTATCTATCTATCTATCTATCTATCTATCTATCTCTATGTATGTGTATATAAAGGTAAAGTACGAGACTTGAACCGGCGTCTTAGCACGCGAGTTTACACCCATATGTGCTCGGCCGCCGATCCAGAAATGTTCGGATATTTCTGTATAGTGTCGCTTCAAGCATCGAAACTCACGATGCGAGGCGGCATTCCTCACCTTCCCAGGGTAATACCCTGGTACCCATTTCTGCCACAGGTTGGGTCGACCGTGGGGGTATTTTTTTTTGCAACCACGAGTACAATTCACACTGCTCCCAGCGGGAATCGAACACGGGTTGTCCGAACGTCGGTAGTCTAGTCGGGTGGTTTTTCCAACTAGGCTACCGAGGCCCCGTGTGTATATGTGTGTATATGTGTGTGTATGTAAGACATCTCATGTATCGATTTTCAAGCGATAGAAATCACATAAAAAATCAGACTGCCACTCACATAGCAGCAAACACATGCACAAACAAATGAAATTTACATATATTGCTTATTCTAATTCTATCTATCTATTGACCTTTCGAGCCGTAGCCGGCCCATAGGGCGTAGACCAAGATACACCTTCTCCTATCTGAATTTTTGTTCTAGCAGTTTTCTTTTAACGATATTTTATCAAATCTCGCCATCTGTCTCTGTTCTGTGGTTCTATCTCATTGAGGGAGCTGAATCCTGCTGCTCTTGCCTCTCTCATCAATGTTCTTCTCAGTGTCTCCCTGGGTCTTAATCTTTTTCTCTTACCTGTTGTTTCCCATATGAGGGCTTGCTTTGCTATTCGGTTATTATCTCTTCTCATCACATCAACATGTCCAACATATGACCATCGACTTTTCTTTATTACTGATATCCTAATTACATCAACACAAAGAGAGAATAACAAAATGGTTTGATATCTGATATACTCAACAGCCATGTATGGTGGACAAACATTGTCAATGGACACAGAGAAGGATATTAGTCATTGAAATAATCATCCATTCATTCATTTTGCTTTCGGTAGGAAGACGACACATAGGGTGGACGTCATAGTTCTACACGATTGACGATCTGCTGCTAGTTCTTGGTTGTTTGTTTAGTCTCATGGTTGAGTCTTCTCTAGTAATTGTTCTGCGTAGCAATTCTCTTGGTCTACCTTGTTTTCTTTTACTAGATGGTTTCCACATAAGGCTCTACGAATGTCATGAACACAGATAACTATATCTAAGGCCCGAGGGCTCAACCAAAATTTGTGACGCTTTTGCTTTCAGCACTGCGAGCAGGGGCGGTTATGGGTAAAATGTAGTCAGTCATATAACAATTTGTGACGCTTTTGCTTTCAGCACTGCGAGCAGGGGCGGGCATGGGTAAAATGTAGTCAGTCATATAACAATTTGTGACGCTTTTGCTTTCAGCACTGCGAGCAGGGGCGGGTATGGGTAAAGTGTAGTCAGTCATATAACAATTTGTGACGCTTTTACTTTCAGCACTGCGAGCAGGGGCGGTAATGGGTAAAATGTAGTCAGTCATATAACAATTTGTGACGCTTTTGCTTTCAGCACTGCGAGCAGGGGCGGGTATGGGTAAAGTGTAGTCAGTCATATAACAATTTGTGACGCTTTTGCTTTCAGCACTGCGAGCAGGGGCGGGCATGGGTAAAATGTAGTCAGTCATCTAAACATGTGTAAACCTGAGGACGTCACAGGCTTTGGGTGATTTTCTTGAAAAAAAAACCTTTCAGAATGCCGGTCTTAGATAAAGTTGGCTGTTGTTGTAAAGCATCTTAATACATTGCTCTGCAGTAATGGCCATATCTTGGCAATATTCTCTTGTCTTCGGTTAGCGTATTGCCACTGCAGTCATTTATTACTTAATGGTCCAAAATCATCTGTTATCGTTCTGATTTAATATTTCTTCACCTCTTCCTTTGATAACAGATCTCTTCAATTATACAGCAGGCCTTCATAATACACATATATTTGTCTCCCCTGATCTCTGTTATAACTACTTTCTTATCCATCATCATCATCATCAAGTGCAGTCTCCGCATCGAAGGTTGGTTTTCTATGGAGCGAAATTCCACTCTGTCTCTTGCTTTGGTGGTGCAGGTTGTCATAGGATGGCTTGTTCATCTTTTGATGTTACTGGAATTTCTCTCAATAGCTTTCTTTTGAACAGTACGTGATGAGACTCCATTCTATTTCACAGTGGTCAGTCATATCCATCATTCATGATCTCAATATGCCTCTTGTGTACCACACACTTTGTTGTTTCCGTTTATGGGCCGTTGATCATTTCTGATTCTTCCGCCCCACCTGCAGTCCCAGACATTGTACATTCGGGATGGACTTTCTCACTCAGCGCCATTGTTGTCAAAATAGGTGTTATCCTGTTGAACCGCGAACACACGTTGGCCTATCGATGATAGGTTAAACACGTCGACACATAGAAGAAGAATAAATCATATTCTACTGAAATATCGATAAAGTTCACAGTCCATCCGCTCGTCAGAAGTAAGCATAACTACAACGGGGAATAGCAGCACATTATTTCACAACTAGACTGTTGCGTAAATCATTTAGACACGTCAACAAGAGCCGAGTCGGAAACACTACCTACTCACAGTCGCCATGACACCTTGACATCTTACTACCTAACACCTTTTAAATGACTAACAATAATCTGTTCTTTAAATGAGTTGTACATTTTCCTTATTCAGTTTACCTCTCGCTATCACTTGTGTATAGAAACAGATAATCCCTATCTTGAACATTTATTTTGTTCATGTTTACAATAAAAGGGAGCCGCGATAGCTCAGTGCTTAGTGAACTGCACTTCAAAGGACAAGGGGTAGAGTTCGATCCCAACCAACGACTTCCGGGTTCACCCAGCCTTAAATGGGTACCGGATTTTTTTCTGGGAAAATAAAGCGGCACGGGCGTAATACCGACCACATTACCCTAAAAATCATGTGCCGAAGGTCTGGAAAATTTATGGTCACTAACACTATATTCCCTATACGCCACTTGGCATGACGGGGGTACTTTACTTTTTTTTTTACAATAAAAATCTAAATGTAATTTATTTGTTTGTTTAATGACAGCTTTTTAACGCTCTCGCTGCTGTGAGTAAAGTTATCTTCCAGTGCCAGAAATCAAAAGTGTTTTTAGTTATTTTGTTTTTACTTGGAAAGATTTGTTGACAAAAGAATTCAATCTACTATGAAGAACTAACTTATAGAGCATGGGATCCAGAAATTATTTATAGAAGATAAGAAAGGATAGATAAATTAAAATAAGATAAGGTTAGAAAGTTTTAAAACACGGAGTTTACGATGCAGCCTACAGTGGAACAAAGAGAGACAGTACATGGAAACAGGCAATCAGAAATTATAACAAAATAAGTGAAAAGTGCGGCTCGAAATGGAAAACTTGAAACTGACATAAAAATGTACATATTTTAAACAATTTTTGTCAGGATAAATTCCATCCGCTAATTTCTCATAAAACGCGATGGTCATATAGTGGACATGTGATGAGAAGAGATAATAACCGAATAGCAAAGCAAACCCTCATGTGGGAAACAACAAGTAAGAGAAAAAGAGAAAGACCCAGAGAGACACTGAGAAGAACATTGATGAGAGAGGCAAAAGCAGCAGGAGTCCGGTCCCTCAATGAGATAGAGCTGCTTGCATAAAACAGAGACAAATGGTGAGATTTGATAAAATATCTTTAAAAGAACTGAAAACGGCTAGAACAAAAATTCAGATAAGAGAAGGAGTATCTTGGTCTACGCCCTATGGGCCGGCTACGGCTCGAAAGGTCAATAGATAGATAGAATTTCTCATAACAGACTCATAGGTTATAGTTATGTTCATTAACAATATTTTTTAAATTCATAAAAAAAAAAAATTAAAAAACATTATCTCTTTTGCTTTTTACCAAATCATTGTAGTTCACAATTCATGTGGCAAACCATAGCTCACAGAGATGTGAAGTCTTGTGTGCTTGTTCTATCTATATTACAATTGTGTCTCTTCCAATCTCACTCACAGCAAAGGGAGATAACGAATCAGGTAAGTAAGACATTTGACACATAATATCTCACACAATGTGTCATGCATTGTGTCATATAATATGTCATACAATGTGCGATACAATATGTCATATAATGTGACATACAATATGTCATACAATATGTAATATAATATGTCATATAATGTGACATGCAATGCATCGTACAATGTGCAATCATACAAAGTTTCATACAATGTGTCATACAGTGTATCATAAGATGTGATATACAATGTGTCATACAATATGTTATACAATATATCATGTAATGCGTCATACAATATGTTATACAATATACAATACAATGTGTTATATAATGTGTCACACAATATGTCATATAATGTATCATACAATGTTTCATACGATGTGTCCTACAATATGTCATACATTGTGTCACACAATATGTCATGCAATGTATCATACAATGTGTTATATAATGTGTCACACAATATACCATACAATGTATTATGCAATGTGTCATACGATGTGTCCTACAATATGTCACATAATGTATCATACATTGTGTAATGTAATGTGCCAACACAATTTGTCATACACAGACAGAGCACAATGGCTCTCAATGGTAGTCAACATTGCGGAAATGGCACTCGATGATGATGATGATGATGTGGTCTGATTGTGATCTGTTTCATATTCGCTCCTGTACATCTCGGTATGAGAGGAAACGAGCGAGCTGACAGCTTGGCTGAACAGCTGCAGTAGATGGTCGACGTGTGATAGATCGAGCTGACAGCTTGGCTGGAAGAGATACAGTAGATGGTCGACGTGTGATAGATCGAGCTGACAGCTTGGCTGGAAGAGATACAGTAGATGGTCGACGTGTGATAGATCGAGCTGACAGCTTGGCTGGAAGAGATGCAGTAGATGGTCGACGTGTGATAGATCGAGCTGACAGCTTGGCTGGAAGAGCTTCAGTGGATGGTCGACGTGTGATAGATCGAGCTGACAGCTTGGCTGAACAGCTGCAGTAGATGGTCGACGTGTGATAGATCGAGCTGACAGCTTGGCTGAACAGCTGCAGTAGATGGTCGACGTGTGATAGATCGAGCTGACAGCTTGGCTGGAAGAGCTGCAGTAGATGGTCGACGTGTGATAGATCGAGCTGACAGCTTGGCTGGAAGAGATGCAGTAGATGATGGACGTGTGATAGATCAAGCTGACAGCTTGGCTGGAAGAGATACAGTAGATGGTCGACGTGTGATAGATCGAGCTGACAGCTTGGCTGGAAGAGATGCAGTAGATGGTCGACGTGTGATAGATCGAGCTGACAGCTTGGCTGGAAGAGATACAGTAGATGGTCGACGTGTGATAGATCGAGCTGACAGCTTGGCTGGAAGAGCTGCAGTAGATGGTCGACGTGTGATAGATCGAGCTGACAGCTTGGCTGGAAGAGATGCAGTAGATGGTCGACGTGTGATAGATCGAGCTGACAGCTTGGCTGGAAGAGATGCAGTAGATGGTCGACGTGTGATAGATCGAGCTGACAGCTTGGCTGGAAGAGATACAGTAGATGGTCGACGTGTGATAGATCGAGCTGACAGCTTGGCTGGAAGAGATGCAGTAGATGATGGACGTGTGATAGATCGAGCTGACAGCTTGGCTGGAAGAGCTGCAGTAGATGGTCGACGTGTGATAGATCGAGCTGACAGCTTGGCTGGAAGAGATGCAGTAGATGATGGACGTGTGATAGATCAAGCTGACAGCTTGGCTGGAAGAGCTGCAGTAGATGGTCGACGTGTGATAGATCAAGTTGACAACTTGGCTGGAAGAGCTTCAGTGGATGGTGGACGTGTGATAGATCAAGCTGACAGCTTGGCTGGAAGAGCTGTAGTAGATGATGGACATGTGATAGATCAAGTTGACATCGTCTGTCACTTCATCGTATGTCAGTTCAACGTCTGTCACTTTATCGTCTGTCACTTCATCGTCTGTATCTTTCAGAAAAAAAAGATTGCAGAGAATGTACGTAAATATATGAGTGTCTCAAATGTGTGTGTATGTGAGTGTTATATGTTATCCATTTTTTTAATTTAAGTAAAATATCTGATATTAATAACTTGTTAATTGAGTTAATGAGTTATTTAGTTATTTGCGGGTCATCATCATTGCACTCCGAACATGTCCATAGGTGCTCAGATCCCCTCCTCAGCAATTCCCTCAGTGTCCTGCGACTGACGACTCCAGTTCTATGTTGGTTGATAAGTCTATTTACACGCCCACTAAGTTTCTCATTTCTGGCTGTGCCCAACTTAACTCCCATTTCCATCATCCGAAGAAGTGACGTGGATCTGTGTTTGTCGAAGTCCTGTGCTCTTCCCACATCTCGGAGGGCATTGATGATGTCCGCCCGATCCATTGGTTGGCTGTCCTCAACTACAGCGCAGCTAGCCAACCTGTCCGCACTTTCATTTCCCCGTACTCCCGCATGCCCAGGGACATAGACAAAGGTGACCTTACGTATTTTGGATTTCTGCAACGACTCTACCCATTGCATACGTACTGAGCCCGCCTCCACTTCTTTTTTCATGCTCATCGAATCACTCAGTATGCATGCGTGGATGTAGTCTTGTGACTCTAACCATTTGAGTGCCTTGGTCACTGCCATCACCTCCATTGTCATGCTACTCGTGGTCACGACGTATGCACCACTGTCTTCCTTGACTATTCTGCCTGCCGAGCGTGCTGTAAATGCCCATGCACTTCTTTCATGTCGTCTTACAGATTTGTCTGTATAGATGACTGCATCTTTCTCATCGGTGTTATCGCAGATGAGACCGTTGACCTCAGCATTAACCACGACCGGGTTTTGTTTTCTACTTTTCCTGTCGAGTGTGACAATACACGAGAAAGTCCCCTTGAATGACGTAGGCACCGGTATCCACTCCTCACCAACGCTAATATTGGTAAGCCCACAGACCAGTTTGATGACATCTTCTGCTCGGCCCACCCATGATTTGCTCTTTTTAGCCTGGTACCTTTCTCGTGTTGAGCACGTGGTGCAATGGATGCTCTGTATCTGTACTGATCTTCAGGTATGCTCGTGCTCTCCAGATCTTGATTCTGTCATCCATGGTTGGAAAGTCAAGAAGATACCTCATTGCTACACAGAGAGTGCCCCTCGTACATCCCAGGATAATGCGCATGGCTTCATTTTGTATTTTCTCCAGCCTATCAATTTGAGTCGTACTGACAGTAAGAATTGCTAGGGCATACTCGATTGGTGCGAGGACTAATCCCTGTAACAGAAGAGTAAGTAGCCTCTGCTTGATGTTGGCAGCTGCCATGACCTTCAAGGCGGCTAATCCTTTGCGGGATTTTGTTATCACATGGTCAATGTGGTCCCGAAAACACAGGCTGCGATCAAACTTAACTCTGAGGTATGTCATCATCTTATCCCTGGTCACCTCATCAGCTCCCATTCGTACTACCGGTGTGGTCGTATTAACGATATGTATTAACGATGACTGTCTCTTCCCTGACGATATACCAGAATATCATCAGCAAAAGTCATAGTTCTTCCCCTCCCATCCAGCTGTTGATCCGTGATCGTTATTGTGTTCACGTTAAACTTATTCATATCGTTGATATATGTAGAATTTCTTCAAAATGGCATATACAAGATGAGATAAGATAGATAAGATATGATAAAATAAGAAGTGGTAAAACAGAAAAGATAAGAAAGATAATATAAGAAAATGTGTCAGATTAAGATAAATATCTTTAAGCCATTACTTTCAGACCATTACAGCAGGAATATCATGAATACACATTCAGATGAAGAAAGAAACAAGTCAACATATCTCTTCTCATAACTCTTCTCATAACTCTTCTCATATCACATCTCGTATCTTTTCTCATGTCCCTCATCATATCACTTCTAATGTCTATTCTCATATATCTTATCATGTCTCTTTCCATTTCTCTTCTCATGTCTCTTCTCATGTCTACACTCATGTCTCTTCTAATGTCTCTTTTCATGTGTACTCTCATGTCCTTTCTCATGTATCTTCTCATGTCTACTCTCATGTCTACTCTCATGTGTCTTCTCATATCTCTTCTCATATCTATTTTGATGTCTCTTCTCATGTTTCTTCTCATGTTTCTTCTCATATCTCTTTTGATGTCTCTTCTCATGTCTCTTCTCATATCTCTTTTGATGTCTCTTCTCATGACTCTTCTCATAACTTGTTTATGTCTCATCTAATATTTATTCTCATATCTCTTCTCAGAACTCTTCTCATAACTCTACTTATATCTATTCTCATAACTCTTCTCATATCTCTTCTCATAACTCTTCTCATAACTCTACTTATTATATCTATTCTCATAACTCTTCTCATATCTCACTCTCTTCTCATAACTCCTCTCATATCTGTTCTCATAACTCTTCTCATATCTATTCTCATAACTCTTTTCATATCTATTCTCATAACTCTTCTCATATCTATTCTCATAACTCTTCTCATATCTATTCTCATAACTCTTCTCATATCTATTCTAATAACCCTTCTCATATCTATTCTCATAACTCTTCTCATATCTATTCTCATAACTCTTCTCATATCTATTCTCATAACTCTTCTCATATCTATTCTCATAACTCTTCTCATATCTATTCTCATAACTCTTCTCGTGTCTCCTGTCATGTCTCTTCACATATCTCATCACATAATTTTTCGCATAACTCATATCATATCTCTTCTCATAACTCTTCTCATGTCTCTTGTCATGTCTCTTCACATATCTAATCACATAATTTTCCGCATAACTCATATCATATCTCTTCTCATAACTCTTCTCATGTCTCTTGTCATGTCTCTTCACATATCTAATCACATAATTTTCCGCATAACTCATATCAAATCTCTTCTCATAACTCTTCTCATATCTATTCTCATAACTCTTCTCATGTACCTTACAGGTAGAATTGATAAAACGAAAGGTAAACATCCCATGTGTCGAGAACGCTGAAACTGAATCCGTCAACTTTAAATGTAAACTCAATTATCAAATAAAATGTGTACTTTTAATTAAAAAAAACTATCATTTGCTTTCTTCTAAATGGGATCATTCTCAGTCAGTCTCTCTCTCTCTCTCTCTCTCTCTCTCTCTCTCTCTCTCCCTCTCTGCAGATATCTTTACTTAATCAATCGACCTTCACCCTCTAAGAATCGCTAGAGATATTATTTCCGTTAGTTTCATCAGGTTTGTATTTGCGTCATAATGGATGTACACTTTCATAAACTATTGTGTGGGTTTCTTAATCCATACGTCAATGTCTATTGCTGACTTCTTTTTTGTCACATGATGATATTGATACTTGATTGAACAAATTAGTTATTTAATTTCTATTTCATAGAGAGAGATAGAGAGAGAGAGAGAGAGAGAGAGAGAGTAGATTGTACCCGCCACACCAAGTGGCGCATTGGGAAGATGGTGTTAGTGACCATATATTTTTAAATTAATTTTAGGAAGAAACAATCATCATTTTTTGGCTATGCAATGAGAAGAGAACAACTGGAATATATTGTAACAACTGGAAAAATTGAAGGACGAAGAGATATAGGGAAGCAAAGAGAGACAGATTAAGAGAATGGTTTGGCAGAAGGTCAACAACAAAAATGATAAAGAACTGTCGAGATCGAAAGTTATGGAGAGATATGATCACCTATGCCAGTAGGCCCGGTACTTGATGATGATTACCATATATTTTATATACCTTCGGCAAAAATATTTCATGATATAACTTATTTTGTCAAGGAACTAATGAGATATTGTATCATCTAATCTATGTCCAGCTGGTTACATTAGACATTGTATACTGTACCATCTAAATTATGTCAAGCTGGCTACATGAGACATTGTATACTGTACCATCTAAACTATGTCAAGCTGGCTACATAAGACATTGTATATTGTATCATCTAAAATACGTCCAGCTGGCTACATGAGACATTGTATATTGTATCATCTAAACTATGTCCAGCTGGCTACATGAGACGTTGTATATTGTATCATCTAAACTATGTCTAGCTGGCTACATGAGACGTTGTATATTGTATCATCTAAACTATGTCCAGCTGGCTACATGAGACGTTGTATATTGTATCATCTAAACTATGTCCAGCTGGCTACATGAGACATATAAATTGCATCATCTAAAATATGTCTGGCTGGCTACATGAGACATTGTATATTGTATCATCTAAAATATGTCTAGCTGGCTACATGAGACATTATATATTGTATCATCTAAACTATGTACAACTGGTTACATCAGACGTTGTATATTGTATCATCTAAACTATGTCTAGCTGGCTAAATGAAACATTGTATATTGTATCATCTAAACTATGTCTAGCTGGCTACATGAGACATTGTATATTGTATCATCTAAACTATGTCTAGCTGGCTACATGAGCCATTGTGTATTGTATCATCTAAACTATGTCTAGCTGGCTACAAGAGACATTGTATATTGTATCATCTAAACTATGTCTAGCTGGCTACATGAGACATTGTATATTGTATATACTATTTCTGGCTGGCTGCAATCATGTTGCTTAAAATATGTTTATATATCGCTCTATATTTATACATTTAGGTAACCGGTACTTTAATACAGCCGTGATGACTGTGTGCAACGTTCACTCGGTGAAACCTACTTCATACTCAAGGCAATGAATAAACGCCCTAATGTGCATTCTGAACACTCATTTAGATGTGCAATCTAACACGAATAACACACAAGCATACACCTTGGCACATACACTTAACAAACATCTTGGCACATACACTTAACAAACATCTTGGCACATACATCTAACAAACATCTTGGCACATACATCTAACAAACACCTTGAAACATACACTTAACAAACATCTTGACACATACACTTAACAAACACCTTGAAGACGGGTGGGAATTTAGGTAGGTAGCTGGATGGATGGGTGGGAATGTAGGTAAGTAGGTGGATAGATGTGTGGGAATGTAGATAAGTCGGTGGATAGATGGGTGGGTATGTAGGTAAGTAAGTGGATAGATGTGTGAGAATGTAGGTAAGTAGGTGGATAAATGTGTGGGAATGTTGGTAAGTATGTGGATATATGAGTGGAAATGAAGGTTAGTAAATGGATAGATGAGCGGGAATGTAGGTTAATAAATGGATAGATGAGCGGGAATGTAGGTTAGCAAATGGTTAGATGAGTGGGAATATAGGTTAATAAATGGATAGATGAGTGGGAATGTAGGTTAATAAATGGATAGATGAGTGGGAATGTAGGTTAGTAAATGGATAGATGAGTGGGAATGTAGGTTAGTAAATGGATAGATGAGTGGGAATGTAGGTTAATAAATGGATAGATGAGTGAGAATGTAGGTTAGTAAATGGATAGATGATTGGGAATGTAAGTTAGTAAATGGATAGATGAGTGGGAATGTAGGTTAATAAATGGATAGATGAGTGAGAATGTAGGTTAGTAAATGGATAGATGATTGGGAATGTAGGTTAGTAAATGGATAAATTGATTGGAATATAGGTTAGAAAATGGATAGATGAGTGAGAATGTAGTTTAGTAAATGGATAGATGAGTGGGAATGTAGGTTAGTAAATGGATAGATGAGTGGGAATGTAGTTTAGTAAATGGATAGATGAGTGGGAATGTATTTTAGTAAATGGATAGATGGGTGGAAATGCAGGTTAGTAAATGGATAGATGGATAGGAATGTAGGTTAGTAAATGGATAGATGAGGGGGAACGTAGATAAGTAAATGGATAGATGAGTGGGAATGTAGGTAGGTAGGTAGGTATATGTGAATATTGTCTAGATCTAGATGAGATCGCTTGGTTTCACTTTTTTCCTGAACATTATATCCTTCATCTCACAAGACTTCTACCTCAGCGATGTCAGATAAATGTATAATGAGTTTAAGCAGCTGAAATAATAGAGGGATGAGATAAACTACTACGTTTCGATAAAAGCCTTCATCAGTTACACACACAAAAATATATACAAAGATCGAGACGATCGATATTCTAAAACAACAGAAACTTGAACACGAGAGTCAAACACTTATCTGAAAATTGAAAATGGTGGATTGAAACGATGGCCAGGATTTGACGTACCTGTTGGTTATATGATTAATAAATAGTAGTGCAGCTAGGATTTCATAATCCGAACCAAAGAGTAAACAACTTGAAATGGTCTCGTTAGGCATAGCGATGAAAATTAGTAGATAATTTTATTTGAATATTCTGTTTTGTTTTGTACCTGATGAAAGTTTTTGCCGAAAGTTTTTAATTTGTCTCGTCTCTCTGTCAGTACAGTTGCTTAATACCATTATGTTTTTATTTTACATTGTTCTCTACAGTTCTACTCGCGGCTACGTGTAGTATATTCTATTTGATATATTTTATAGTTGTTCTTATCAATGGAGTTTTCCATTCTCACATTAGCCTATGTATTTCAAAATATCCAAAACATGTACTCGTCAATTTTGACCCAACAAATGTTGTAATTAATTTATTAAGTATTGAACACGTTGTGTATCTCCAGGCTTACCTTGAACAGGTAATGTATGTAGTCTACTATCTAGCCAGAGAAGATTTTTGTTTGTCGATTTATCTTGCCGAATTGGCTTTATGTCAGTTAGTGTGTTAGATTGTCCGTGCATCAAACTAGAGGAGGCTGAATGTGTTCAATATGCGATGTCAGCGCCCTAGTCCTGATATGCCCCGGATGGACAAAGTGACAAACGTGGAAGTCCTGACTTGCACTGGCCTCACGAAACATTCTTCATGCTGCTCAAACAGCGTAGGTTACAATGGCATGGTCACTTACACTGTATGAAAGATGGTCGCATTCCAAAAGATATACATTATAGACAACTAGTAGATGGCAGAAGAACACATAACATGGTGTTGAGCAGCTAAACTAAGAGAAAGACGAGAGAAGCTACAACGTTTCGGCAAAAGCCTTCATCATGTATAACAAACAAACTATGCACATTAAACACAAAGTTAGTTAGAATAAACAACTGCATAGCTCTAAAATGGCGGAGAAGACAGTTGACAGGTTTTAGGAGTCTGGTTAAAAAATTAATAGACAATAGGGCAGGTAGGATTTAATTAGATTAAAAAAGAAACTCATTTAAACTTCATTGTTTTGGGTTAGCCGTTTTGGCTATTTTATCCATGTCGATGATAAAAAGTAGTGGTGACAGCACACACTCCTTGTCTTACCCATGTTGTTAATATGAACCATTTTCTCATAAAATAAACAGGACAAATCTGAAACAAGTGCAACGCGTCCAATTTTTGGGCACAATAATAACTTCAGATGGAAGAAGAGTCTGCCGACTACAACAAACCCAAGCATATGGATACCTCAATGTGTTTCTGTGCTAGACTTGGTTCATTTCTTGGTGTTTTTCCGTGAAGTCATGGCTCATATCTTAATGTGTTCTGTGCTAGCCATGGCACATATCTTGGTGTGTTTCTGTGCTAGCCATGGCTCAAATCTTAGCTTGTGTGTGTGTGCTAGCCATGGCTCATATCTTGGTGTGTGTTATGTTAGTCATATCTCATATCTTTATGTGCATCTGAGTTTAGTAATATCTCATATCTTAGTGTGTATCGGTGTTAGTCGTGTGCAATATCTTTGTGTGTTCATGTCTAGGTTAGTGATATCTCATATCTTTGTGTGTGCATGTCTGTGTTTGTCACATCTCATATCCTTGTCTGTGCATGGCTATGTTAGTCACATCTCATATCTTTGTGTGTGCATGACTATGTTAGTCACATCTCATATCTTTCTGTGTATGTCTATGTTAGGTATGTGTCATATCTTTGTGTGTGCATGTCTATGTCAGTCATATCTCATATCTTTATGTGCATGTCTATGTTAGTCATGTGTCATATATCTTGATGTGTGTCTGTGTTAGTCACATCTCATATCTTTGTGTGTGCATGTCTGTGTTAGTCACATCTAGTGACTCGGGGAGATGGTGCTCGTAAACCTGGGAGGGCCGACCATTTAAGGGTAGAATCCCCCTACTGAAAAGACATTCTACTGCCTTGCAGGAAGATTGGGGACAATCAAAGGCTAAGGAAAGCAAACCTGAATAAAATGTTGGCTGAAATCGGATGCACTGGGCTACAGTGCATAGCGCAACGTTTTAACGGTTGTTCAATCAGAGTGGATCTGGCAGACTCTAATTGTGATGTTCTGTCTGTGGGGGCGATCAACACACTTAACCTGACAGCTAACCTCATGTGAGAGTCTGGAATCCTACTCTGATTGAGTTCTGATCGCAGAGAGAGAGAGAGAGTGAGAGAGAGAGAGAGATGGAAGTTTCACCACAAAAATCATAAAGCAGAATAGCTCAAGCCAAAATAACATTTTAGAAACTGAAAAGCGTCTTGTGCAACAACAAATCTATGTCAATAGAAATGAGAGAGTTCATCGGTGCTTTATAGAGCCAATTCTGAGCTATGGAAGTGAATCATGGAAAGTAGACAAACAAATGAAAATACGATTAAAGGCCACAGAGATGGGATTTCTCAGAAGATTATTGAAAGTTCCCTGGAAAGATAAAACAAAGTCCAATGTGAAAATTATCAAAAAGGCCAACACAAAAAGGCAGCTCCTAAAAAAACATCAGTAAGAAACAATCGACATTTTTCGGGCACATCATGAGAAGAGGAAAGTTTAATACTTGGTTACAACTGGCAAAATGGAAAGACAAACGGTGGACTACAAAGAGAGGAGATACTAGGTAGTTTGGTATCATGGCACGGAAAACAGTCAACAACATAATTTCTACAATGCATTGTAGATAGAAGATTGTGGAAGGACATGATCGCCTTCGCCAACCGGTACGGCACATGATGATGAGTGAAACCCCAGAAGACCTGAAGCTACCGTTGTCTGCTTTGTGGGCAGTGACTGTTGTGAGTTAAGCGATGTCAGCCGTCTATAGCTTCTGTTGTGGAAAAAAGTACTGCCAGTTGGAGGGTTTTCCGGTTTTATTTTAAGCCCGCGGGCCTTAATGGATCTATAGATGGCTATGAACAGGCAATCCCGTGTTCAGGGGTCACCAACCGCCCGCACTAACAAAATTAAACAAAAATATAAATATGTCTTTGTTGTGTGGTTAATGTTTTCCTTTCAGCAAATCATCAATAAATATCTTGATACATATTCTTGTTATTAAACTTAAATAGCATACCTTATATTTCAGATATTAAATTTAAAAAATTGCAAAAAGGTATGTGATCTGATATATAATTTGTTCAAATTTGAATAAGAGTGAGTTAAACTTTAATAAGAATGGGTTAAACTTTAATAAGAGTGAGTTAAACTTTAATAAGAGTGAGTTAAACTTTAATAAGAGTGAGTTAAACTTTCATAAGAATGAGTTAAATTTTAATAAGAATGGGTTAAACATTAATAAGAATAATTTCAACTTTAATAAGGACGAGTCACATTTTGTGTATTCGATACATTTCTTGTTAATGAAACCGTTGATTATTTCCCGATTTGTGTAAAAGATGAATTTCAGGAATACATTATTTCTATATCTGACGAGATACCTTATTTATATTACATGAACTTGTCAAAACATGGTAATCTGATCATCAGAAGTTGCTTATATCGAGCATATGTTTTTGTGGCCCGTGACTATTACCCGTCAGGTGGCAACAATAAACGTTGGGAGAACACCAGACCCAAGGGCCGACCGCGAAAAAGATGAAATGACAGAATATTAAAAGCGCTAGGAAACATAACAGCAACAGAGGCAGACAGAAGAGCAAAAGGCTGCAAGTTGTATCTCCCTTCGACGCTGAAAGGGAAATGAGGAAGGAAAGATATATTCTAGTTGAAACTTGACCGATAGGACAAACTATTATCTTCAGTCATATTCTCTTCCTCTGCTTCTGCTTTTTTCTTCTACCTTTCAGCTCCCTGTGGAGCATATGTCTTCAACAAACACTTTCCAAGCCGTTCTGTTTCTGGCTATTCTTTTAAGATCATTCCATGTCTTCCCCATCATCTTCATCTCTGCTTCCATCTGTCTTCTCCAAGAATTCCTTGGTCTTTTTCCTTTAGTCTCGTTGTCTTTTCCCCTGGAGATTCTAAAAAAGGGCATGTTGTATAATACTCTCAGTTGGCTTACGCAGTGCTTGCCCTATCCAGCGCCATCGTCTCCGCTGTATCTCTTTACCCACTGGTATTTGACTGGTAAAGTAAAGTAAAGTACCCCCCGTCACGCCAAGTGGCGTATAGGGAAATATGGTGTTAGTGACCCTATATTTTACAGACCTTCAGCACATGATTTTTGGGGTAATGTGGTCGGTATTACGCCCGTGCTGCTTTACTTTCCCAGAAAAAATCCGGTACCCATTTAAGGCTGGGTGAACCCGGAGCCGTCGGTTGGGATCGAACCCTACCCCTTGTCCGTAGTAGTCCAGTTCACTAACCACTGAGCTATCACGGCTCCCACTAATTTTTTTAGGGAATTAGTAAAACCCAGGTGTCCTCGCCAGGGTACGAACCCCGGCTGTTGCCGTGGTAAGCCAACCGATTTGACTGGTACATTTCCATAATTCTATGTTAGTGAGTATGTCCTACCTTTTCCATCCTTTTATTCTGCGTAAGCATTCATTTATGAAAGTCTGTAACTTCATGATTGTCATTTGTTGTTCTCCATGTTTGAGAGCGATATAATAGGACTGACATAACATTGGAGTTGAGCATTATTATTCTCATATTTAACTTAATATCTTCAGTCATATTCTGTTTAATTTATATATATAGCATCTGTCGGAGGTTGGTTGGTCTAGAGAAACGACGTTGACCTCTGGGGAAGGAAGGACACGGCATCAAAACCCACCAGAGGCGATGATAATTTTTTTTTTCAAAAATAGGACAAATTCATCCGTGGTCCCAATGTGGATTTAACTTCAAACAGGTGTCTGGGTAGTCAGGCCACATCGGGTATCAGCAACAACAACAAAAAAAAAAAAAAGAAAAGAAAAAAAGAAAAAGGATAAAAAAAAAACAGGACATCTGGCACCCATCGGCAGTTATAAATAAAACTGTGTAGGCCATCAATAAGCCCGCTACCAGGACAGAATTGTTATTTTAAAAAGCCCCTACCTGCATCGGTTAATCCCTGGACGTGTTCCGGAATTTGTGCACTTTGGTCAGGATTGCCCAGGAATTTTGTTTAAGATTCTTGAGTGGTATATAGAGACACCTATGGATTTGTCTAGTATGCAGTGACGATAATCCTAATTAAAGCAAACACATGTATCTGAATTGTTGGTCGAACACGCCAATAAGCTTACGTGTTTTCAAAGATTCAGACTAAATTATGAAACATAAACTATAGAGTTGTCAATATTTGAACAGCTCATAAATAGCTCAAAAAGACAAAAATGTCTGCACAGAATTTTGATTACGAAAAGAATACCAGACAACACTCGAAAATACAAGCAATTGTCTGACCTGTAAACACAAGGGTAAAACACATAGATGTAAACACGAGGATGTAAAACAACGATGTAAACACTTGGATGTAAACACAAGGATTTATCACAAGGATGTAAACACAATGATTTACCTCGAGGATTTATCACAAGGATGTAAACACAAGGATTTACCTCAAGGGTGTAAACACAAGGATTTATCACAAGGATGTAAACACAAGGATTTACCTCAAGGATGTAAACACAAAGATTTACCTCAAGGATGTAAACACGAGGATTTATCAATAGGATGTAAACACAAGGATTTACCACAAGGATGTAAACGCTAGGATTTACCTCAAGAATGTAAACACAAAGATTTACCTCAAGGATGTAAACGCAAGGATTTACTACGAGGATGTAAACACAAGGATTTACCTCAAGAATGTAAACGCAAGGATTTACCACAAGGATGTAAACACAAGAATGTAGCTGATGGATGTAACACGTGGATGTAAACAAAATGATGTAAACACAAGGATGCAACACAGCATGTTAAAAAAACATAATGTAACACGAGGGTGTAAGCACAATAATTTAAACACGAGGATGTAAGACAAATGATGCAAACACGAGGATGTAAGACAAATGATGCAAACACGAGGATGTAAGACAAATGATGCAAACACAAGGATGCAACACAAGCATCTTAATACAAGAAAGTAACACGAGATTATTTACATGAGGATATATCACAAGGATGTAAACTCAATAAGCATGTCGTAAGAGGCGACTAAGGAGATTGATTGATGGTTTGACAAGCTGTCATTGTAAAAATGTATTGTTATGAAAACAGAAACATAGATGTTAGAAGCAGTGATCTCTGCAATATGTGCCATTTTGGCACGCAAGGTTTCTGTTTTTGATATTGTGGTTCTGCTCTATGTGCCGTCTTCGGCTCGAAAGGACAATAGATAGATAGAAACTCAATGACATATACACAAGTATGTAACGCAAAGATGTAAACACGAGGATGTAAGGACGTGGATGTAAATACGAAGGAGTAACACAAGGATGTAAACACAAAGATGTCAACACAATGATGTAAACACAAGGACTTAAACATAAGAATGTAAATACACTAATGCAAATACAAGGATATAAACTGGCTCCGTTCTACAAGTTCCACGCAAGCACTGGCTCCTTGAAACAAACTTTACCCCAACACTGTTTTCTTGCTACCAGCTTTACCCTAGGACTGTCTCATAGCTACCAGCTTTACCCTAGGACTGTCTCAAAGCTACCAGCTTTACCCTAGGACTGTCTCATAGCCACCAGCTTTACCCAAGGACTGTCTCATAGCTACCAGCTTTACTCTAGGACTGTCTCAATGCTACCAGCTTTACCCTAGGACTGTCTCATAGCTACCAGCTTTACACTAGGACTGTCTCATAGCTACCAGCTTTACCCAAGGACTGTCTCATAGATACCAGCTTTACACTAGGATGTCTCAATGCTACCAGCTTTACCCTAGGACTGTCTCATAGCTACCAGCTTTACACTAGGACTGTCTCAAAGCTACCAGCTTTACCATAGGACTGTCTCATAGCTACCAGCTTTACCCAAGGACTGTCTCAAAGCTACCAGATTTACTCTAGAACTGTCTCAATGCTACCAGTTTTACACTAGTGGACTGGCTCATTGCTACCAGCTTTACCCAAGCACTGTCTCCTTACTACCAGCTTTACCCCAGGACTGTTTACTTGTTAACAGCTTTATCCCAGGCACTGTTTCATGCTATCAATTTTACCCCAGCACTGTCTACTTGCTCCCAGCTTTACCACCAGTACTGTCAACTTGCTAACAGCTTTACGACAGCACTGTTTACTTTCTAACATCTTTACTACAACACTGGTTCCTTGCTACCAGCTTTACCTCAACACTGGCTCCTTGCTACCAGCTTTACCCCAGGACTGTTTAATTGTTAACAGCTTTACCCCAGGACTGTTTACTGGTTAACAGCTTTATCCCAGGCACTGTCTCATGCTATCAATTTTACCCCAGCACTGTCTACTTGCTCCCAGCTTTACCACCAGTACTGTCAACTTGCTAACAGCTTTACGACAGCACTGTTTACTTTCTAACAGCTTTACTACAACACTGGTTCCATGCTACCAGCTTTACCTCATCACTGGCACCTCGCTACCAGATTTACTTCAACACTGGCTCTTTGCTACCAGCTTTACCTCAACACTGGCTACTCGCTACCAGCTTTACCTCAACACTGGCTCCTTGCTACCAGCTTTACCTCAACACTGGCTCCTTGCTACCTGCTTTACCTCAACACTGGCTCCTTGCTACCAGCTTTACCCCAGGACTGTTTAATTGTTAACAGCTTTACCCCAGGACTGTTTACTTGTTAACAGCTTTATCCCAGGCACTGTCTCATGCTATCAATTTTACCCCAGCACTGTCTACTTGCTCCCAGCTTTACCACCAGTGCTGTCAACTTGCTAACAGCTTTACGACAGCACTGTTTACTTTCTAACAGCTTTACTACAACACTGGTTCCTTGCTACCAGCTTTACCTCAACACTGGCACCTCGCTACCAGATTTACTTCAACACTGGCTCCTTGCTACCAGCTTTACCTCAACACTGGCTCCTCGCTACCAGCTTTACCTCAACACTGGCTCCTTGCTACCAGCTTTACCTCAACACTGGCTCCTTGCTATCAGCTTTACCTCAACACTGGATCCTTGCTTCCAGCTTTACCTCAACACTGGCTCCTTGCTACCAGCTTTACCTCATCACTGGCTCCTTTCTACCAGCTTTACCCTATCACTGGCTCTTTGCTACAAGCTTTATCCCAGGAATGTCTCATTGCTAACAGCTTTACCCCAGGACTGTCACATTGCTACCAGCTTCACCCCAGGACTGGCTCCTTGCTACCAGCTTTACTCCAGGACTGCTCCTTGCTACCAGCTTTACCCCAGGACTGTCTCATTGCTACCAGCTTCACCCAAGGACTGTCTCCTTGTTACCAGCTTTACTCCATGACTGGCTCCTTGCTACCAGATTTAACACAGCACTGTCTCCTTGCTACCAGCTTTACTCCAGGATTGGCTCCTTGCTACCAGCTTTTTTATCCCAGGACTGGCTCCTTGCTACCAGCTTTACTCCAGGGCTGGCTCCTTGCTACCAGCTTTACTCCAGGACTGGCTCCTTGCTACCAGCTTTACTCAAGGACTCGCTCATTGCTACCAGCTTTACCCCAGTACTGGCTCCTTGCTACCAGCTTTACCACAGGACTGTCTCCTTGCTACCAGATTTACTCCAGGACTGGCCCCTTGCTACCAGCTTTTTTATCCCAGGACTGTCTCCTTGCTACCAGCTTTACTCCAGGACTGGCTCCTTGCTACCAGCTTTTATATCCCAGGACTGGCTCCTTGCTACCAGGTTTACTCCAGGACTGGCTCCTTGCTACCAGCTTTTATATCCCAGGACTGGCTCCTTGCTACCAGCTTTACCCCAGGACTGGCTCCTTGCTACCAGCTTTACCACAGGACTGCCTCCTTGCTAGCAGCTTTACCACAGCACTGTCTCCTTGCTACCAGCTTTACCACAGCACTGTCTCCTTGCTACCAGCTTTACCACAGCACTGTTACCTTGCTACCAGCTTTACTCCAGGACTGGCTCCTTGCTACCTGCTTTACTCCAGGACTGGCTCCTTGCTACCTGCTTTACTCCAGGACTGGCTCCTTGCTAGCAGCTTTACCCCAGGCCTGGCTCCTTGCTACCAGATTTTTTTATCCCAGGACTGTCTCCTTGCTACCAGCTTTACCCCAGGACCGGCTCCTTGCTACCAGCTTTACCCCAGGACTGGCTCCTTGCTACCAGCTTTACCCCAGGACCGGCTCCTTGCTACCAGCTTTTTTTATCCCAGGACTGTCTCCTTGCTACCAGCTTTACCCCAGGACTGTCTCCCTGCTACCAGTTTTTTTTTATCCCACGACTGTCTCCTTGCTACCAGCTTTACCTCAGGACTGTCTCCCTAATACCAGCTTTACCACAGCACTGTAATTATTTGCCTGTTCTCTGCTAACTTTCTATTACACAAATACAACAATAAAACAAAAAGAACAGACGTTTATTATCGATTAACATTTGTTGAGCTAAACAAACATAAAGTAAACAAGTACCAGCGCCAGGCAATGAAATAAAAATAAAAAACATCAACAACGAACGTCAGCAAGAAAAGAAAAACAATCGTTTATTAGAAAAATAATTGGATCACGTGGTCTTGAATGGAGCGCCTTGCCACATGAGACATCTATACCAGCCAGCTACGTCATCATCAGCATTGGATGCCGTCTCCGCATCGTAGGTTGGCTACCATGGAGCGCCATTCCACTCTGTCTCTTGCTTTGATGGTGCAAGTTGTCATAGGCTGACTTGTCCATCTTTTAATGTTACGGTCCACTTTAGTCTTGGTCTACCTTTTTTACCTTATACTTTACCTTCCAAGATTACTTTTAGTAGGCTCCTGTGTCTTTTCACATACATCCAAAATCTAATTTGTCTTGTTCTAATTGTGTTTAGTAGTTCTCTTTTCAGTTTGTGTTGTATTCAACTTCGTTGCTTCTTTTCTTTTCTTTCCATCCAATTATCCCATTTCTTCTTTTTTAACCACATTTTAAAGGCTTCAATTTTCTATTCAGTTTTCTTATGTAATGTCCATGTTTCTCTACCACACCGGAATATTGAGACGACATAACATTTTTCTATTGTTCTAGCCCTGGTGTTATTTGCCTTGATGTTAGTATATTTTGCTCTTCTTTAACATTGCTTCTTGTCAGACACCCCAAGTGCTGTAGAGATATGTGTGCTGCCATGTGTATAGCTATGGTTGTACCTCTCTACAATGAACGTAAAGGTAACGTGATTACTGTCTGACTCAAGAAATGCTCTCCCCAATCTAGGAAACATGTAAATAATTGCAGTGCTAACACTAACATCTCATTTTGTCAATTTCAGGAAAAAAACCAAGCAAGAAAAGTGAGTTTTTTTTATTTTTTTAATTTGCGTTTGCGTTCGCCAGCTATTGACCTCTGACGAAATCCCTAGAGACTAGCAACTGAATTTAGCGTGTTAATCCATTTTTCCCTAGCAGCCGTGGGCACAGTGGTCCCTCGCGGCACAGGCAGATAACTCCGTCTTCGGAGGTACTCATATTTTTTTTCCGTCGACGAGTAATTGACGTTTCAGGCCGGGCCTCGCTGCTGAAACCAGGGGTGGTTGCGGTAGAGAGAAATCATAAATAAAAATCCTAACTGGTGCAGCCGGGATTTGAACCCACAACCTCTCTGTCTCGAGGCAGGCGTCTTACCTCACGATCAACCAGTCCCCATAGAAAAGTAAGTAAATTGATGTAGAGATGAGGTGAATGCAAAAAGTAAAATTTTGATAATGTGATGGTGTGCTGGTGTTGTAGAGTGATAGTGTGATAGTGTTATATTGTGGTAGTGGGGTGGTGTGATAGTGTGATAGTATGCAAGTGTGATAGTATGGTAGTGTGATAGTTGGTAGTGTGATAGTGTGATAATGTGATAAGGTGATAGTGTGGTAATGTGATAGTGTGATAAGGTGACAAGGTGATAGTGTAATAGTGTGATAGTGTGGTAGTGTGTTAGTGTGGTAGTATAGTAGTGTAGTAGTGTGATAGTGTGGTAGTGCAGTAGTGTGATAGTGTGATAGTGTGATAGTGTGGTAGTTTGATAGTGTTGTAGTGTGATAGTGTGGTAGTGCGGTAGTGTGATAGTGTGATATTTGGATAGTGTGATAATGTGATATTGTGATAGTGTTATAGTGTTGTAATGTGGTTGTGTGATAGTGTGGTAGTGTGATAGTGTAGTCGTGTAGTAGTGTGATAGTGTAGTAGTGTAGTAGTGTGATAGTGTGGTAGTATGGTAGTGTGGTAGTGTGATAGTGTGATAGTGTAATGGTGTGATGTTGTGGTAGTTCGGTAGTGTAATAGTGTGGTAGTGTGATAATGTGGTAGTCTAATAGTGTGGTAGTGTGATAGTGTGGTAGTCTGATAGTGTGGTAATGTGATAGTGTGAGAGTGTGGTAGTGTGATAGTGTAGTAGTGTAATATTGTGATAGTGCGGTAGAGTGATAGTGTGGTAATGTGATGGTGTGATAGTGTGATAGGGTGATAGTGTAATAGTGTGATGGTGTGTTAGTGTGAGATGTGGTAGTGTAGTAGTGTGATAGTAGGTGGTGTAATAGTGTGGTAGTGTAGTAGTGTGGTAGTGTGGTGGTGTGATAGCTTGATAGTGTGATACTGTTGTAGTGTAGTGTTGTGATAGTGCGATAATGTGGTAGTGTAGTGGTGTGGTAGTGTGATAGTGTGATAGTGTGATAGTGTAATAGTGTGGTAGTGTGGTACTGTGATTGTAATGTAGTGTGATAGTGTGAATGTGTGATAAAGTGGTAGTGTAGTAGTGTGGTAGTGTAGTAGTGTGGTAGTTTGGTGGTTTAAGAGTGTGATAGTGAGGTAGCTTGGTAGTGTAGTAGTTTGATAGAGTGATAGAGTGATAGAATGTGGTAGTGTAGTAGTTTGATAGTGTGAAAGTGAGGTAGTGTAGTAGTTTGATAGTGTGATAGTATAGTAGTTTGATAGTGTGGTAGCGTGGTAGTGTGCTAATGTAATTATGTGATAGTGTGGTAATGTGATAGTGCGGTAGTGTAGTAGTGTAGAAGTGTGATAGTGTGATAGTGTCATAGTGTGGTAGTGTAGTAGTGTGGTAGTGTAGTAGTGTGATAGTTTGTTAGTGTGATAGTGTGATAGTGTGATAGTGTAGCAGTGTGATAGTGTGGTAGTGTAATAATGTGATAGTGTTCTTGTGTAGTAGTTTGATAGTGTGGTAGTGTAGTAGTGTGATAGTTTGGTAGAGTGATATTGTGGTAGCGTGATAGTGTGATAGCGTAGTAGTGTGATAGTGTGGTAGTGTTTAGTGTATTAGTGTGGTAGTTTAGTAGTGTGGTAGTGTGATAGTGTGATAGAGTAGTAGTGTGATAGTGTGGTAGTGTAGTAGTGTGATAGTCTGGTAGTGTGATAGTGTGATAGTGTAGTAGTGTAGCAGTGTAGTAGTGTGGTAGTATAATAATGTGATAGTGTTCTTGCGTAGTAGTGTGATAGTGTGGTAGTGTAGTAGTGTGATAGTGTGGTAGTGTGATAGTGTGATAGTGTGATAGTGTGATATTGTGATAGTGTAGTAGTGTGATAGTGTGGTAGTGTAGCAGGGTGATAGAGTAGTAGTGTAGTAGTGTGGTAGTGTGATAGTGTGGTAGTGTAGAAGTGTGATAGTGTGGTATTAAGATAGTGTTGTAGTGTGATAGTGTGATATTATAGTAGTGTGAATGTGTGATTGAGTGGTAGTGTGGTAGTGTGATAGTGAGAAAGTGTAGTAATGTGATGTTATGAGAGTGTAGTATTGCAGTTGTATTATAGTATGGTAGTGTTGTAGTGTGGTAGTGTGGTGGCGTGGTAGTGTGGTAGTGTGAAGGAAAGCAGCTGTTTAGAAGTGCACCAGAAGAAGGAGAATACATAAACAGTGCCGTGAATTGAAAAGAAAAAGGAAGAAATGTTTAAAGCCTTACGTAAATACATCGTCTAGATTGTGTGCTTACACAGCAGGACTACAGTAGTCTCAACATCCTAAGAACAAAAATATGGTGCACTGAAATATTTTTACACGTCACTATATGGGGAACCGGTGATGACTTCAAACACACAGTCTTGTTTGTGACGTAAACTGGTCGAAATGGCTAAACACATAGTAGTAACTGAACTTGTTCATGACTCAAGTAGGTCTAACTGTCTAAACACATAGCTGTAGCTGACCTTTTTCATGACTCAAATAGGTCTAAATGTCTAAACACATAGCTGTAGCTGATCTTGTTCATGACTCAAATAGGTCTAAATGGCTAAACACATAGCTGTAGCTGATCTTGTTCATGACTCAAATAGGTCTAAATGGCTAAACATATAGCTGTAGCTGATCTTGTTCGTGACTCAAGTAGGTCTAAATGTCTAAACACATAGCTGTAGCTGACCTTTTTCATGACTCAAATAGGTCTAAATGGCATCTTTGTTTTCTTTATTTCTTCTTGTTGTATCCATTAGCTTTAAATTACATCTGTCATTCATTGCTTTCTTGAATTTTGTCCTCATTGGTGGTATGATCTTTTTGATGTTTGATGCATTGATTTCTTTAGCATTTCCTACTGTTCATCAATGCTTTGTTTCTTCTCTATTGCATTGTACCGCTTCTGAATTGTGATTTTATATTTGTCTTGCAACCGCTTGTTTGATTTGAGGAAACTCGTTTTGTTGTTTTTAATTTTACTCTAAGTTTTCCCACAACTGGTACATGATCACTAATGCAATCTGCTCCTGGTCTAGTTTTCACACACACCAGAAGTACTGTTTCTAAATCTATTGTTTATCATTATGTAATCAGTTTGATAATGTGCGTTGTCTCCTGGGCTTTTCCGTGTCCACATACATCTTGGATGTTGCTTAAACCATGTGTTTCCTATCATCATGTTGTGTGTTCTTGCCCAGTCAATAAGTTTTTCACGTCTTTCATTCCTCTCGCCTAAGCTTTAATAACCAACTACTTCCTCAACTAATTCCTTTCCTACTTTTGCGTTAAGATCCCCTAGAACTATGGTGTTTTCATGTGGTTTGCATTCACGAAGTGCCTTATTTAACTCGCAGTAAAATATGTCACCTGTTTCCTTTAGACTGTCTGCTGTTGGCGCATAAACTTGAATGAGATTCATGTCTATTGGCCCGATCCATTGGTTGCCCGTCTTCAACGACAGCGCAGCTAGCCAACCTGTCCGCTCTCTCATTTCCCCGTACTCCCGCATGTCCAGGGACATAGACAAAAGTGACCTTACGTATTTTGGATTTCTGCAACGACTCTACCCATTGCACGCGTACAGAGCCCGCCTCCACTTTTTTAATCATGCTCATCGAATCACTCAGTATACATGCGTGGGTGTAGTCTTGTGACTCTAACCATTTGAATGCCTTGGTCACTGCCATCGCCTCCATTGTCATGCTAATGCTAATCGTGGTCATGACGTATGCACTACTGTCTTCGTAGACTATTCTGCCTGCCGAGCGTGCTGTAAATGCCCATGCACTTCTTTGGTGTCGTCTTACAGATCCGTCTGTATAGATGACTGCATCTTTCTCATCGGTGTTATCGCATATGAAATCGTTGACCTCAGCATTAACCACGTTTGGATTCTGTTCCCTACTTTTCCTGTCGAGTGTGACAATACACGAGAAAGTCCCCTTGAATGACGTAGGTACCGGTATCCACTCCTCACCAACGCTGATATTGGTAAGCCCACAGACCTGTTTGATGACATCTTCTGCTCGGCCCACCCATGATTTGCCTCTTTTTAGCCTGGCACCTTTCACTGTGTTGAGCACGTGGTGCAATGGATGCTCTGTATCTGTACTAATCTTCAGGTATGCTCGTGCTCTCCAGATCTTGATTCTGTCATCCATGGTTGGAAAGTCAAGAAGATACCTCATTGCTACACAGGGAGTGTCTCTCGTACATCCCAGGATAATGCGCATGGCTTCATTTTATATTTTCTCTAGCCTATCAATTTGAGTCGTACTGACAGTAAGAATTGCCAAGGCATACTCGATTGGTGCGAGGACTAATCCCTGTAACAGAAGAGTAAGTAGGAACGAGTAAGAACAAGGATATTCCATCGGAATCCCCTTTAATGTTGTGAATTCTATTGTTGTGGCTATCCATGATTATAGAAAGAAGTTAAGGCGGTGGTTTTCTGTTGCCCTCCGCCGGTTTGTTTACGGTTGGCTCCGCGATGCCTTTTACTTAAAAGTCTCACCCACAAGGCAGTGGGGTTGTTTAACTTCAGAGTACCCTCCCTTAGCCTTTTACTATCCCGAGTATACCTGCAAGGCAGCAGGGCAGCATCAGGTTGTACTGTTTACTGCATACAGTAACAGGTAAAATTACCCGACTTGACATTATAACTTATCAATCTCAACATATGGATGTGAATCATGGGCAATAGGACACCATACAAGAAAATCACTGGAAGCTGTAGAAATGTAGTTTTACAGAAGAATGTTGAGAATACCATTGATAGTTAAGATGAGTAATGAAAACGTTCTGAAAGAGACCAAAGCGAAAAGAGAGCTAATTTCCAATATTAGGAAGAAACAATCATCATTTTTTGGCCATTAATGAGAAGGGAACAACAGGAATATATTGTGACAACTGGGAAAGTTGAGGGACGAGGGGATAGAGGGAAGCAAAGAGAAAAGATACCAGACAACTTAAGAGAACAACTTGGCAGAACGTCAACAACAGAAATGATAAATAACTGTCGAGATGGAAAGTTGTGGAGAGACATGATCACCTACGCCAGCAGGCATATATGCCACGGTCACATTCAACAGAGACTCATTTCTCTACCGAGCTGAAGAGGTCATACTTGAACCTGTTATGTACTGACTGATGTTAAAGAATTAGAAATGATGTACATGACAACAACAGTACTCGCTCCAAATGTTCTCATGGATGCGGCAAAGAGAATCAAATACTAGTGGGTTGAGACTAAAATGTGGCACGTGATGGGCGTGGCGCAAACCATCTTGGAGAAAAAAGTGAAAGGAAATGAAACGTGGAAGACAAATGAGACGAGGATGAATCGGTTTGCCTTTCTTTAGAGAAACATTCTTTTGTTGAAGGGGTAGTGTAGAGCTGAAATTAAACTACCACAATTCGTGAAATTATAACAATTCATTAAATTAAAACGATTAATTAAATTAGAACAATTTATTAAATTAAATCAATTCATTCAATTACAACATTTAATTCAATTAGAGCAATTCATTAAATTAGAATTTAATTTCAGCTGCTATTTAACTTAATCCCAAAATTATCTTTATATTTAAAAAAAAAAATACTGGAACTTTGGTTTCTATTTATATATATAGCTGCCTGAGTAAACTCATGGAAAGTCTGGTTAACAGAAGACTTATGTGGCATTCGGAGACAAAACAACAAATCGTACTCCAACAAAGTGGCTTCCGTCAGCAGAGATCAACTGAAGACCTGGTCACCTACATTGCACAGGAAATAGAGGATGCACTACAAAAAAAGAAACACACACTGGCAGTGTGGGTCGACATGGAGAAGGCTTTTGATAGGGTTTGGCGAGAGGGTTTAAAGAACAAGCTTTTTAGACTTGGCATCCAGGGTCGTTTATTCAATTGGATCTCTCAATACCTTCAGGATAGAACGGCCAGAGTACAAGTTCAAGGTCAACTAAGTAAGAAAATCTCTATCGAACAAGGTGTCCCACAAGGCGGAGTCTTGTCCCCAACACTCTTTTTAATTTTCATAAATGACATCGTAATGGACATTCCACCAAGATTACACTCAGCAATATACGCAGATGATCTGGCGTTATGGGCTCGCGATGAAAGTATGTCGGTGGCTGGACCGAGGATGCAAGATGCCCTAGGTGAACTTGAAAAATGGACGAACACCTGGTTCTTACCAATCAACGAAAAAAAAAAACTACATATACCATTTTCAGCCTATCAAGAAACACACTCTCTGCAAACATGAAGATAAAAGACTATACACTCCCTATTGACCAAAACTCAACATATTTGGCGTCACCATGAATCGCCGAATGACTTGGAAAAATCAGATGGACAGGGCAAAGAAAAAAGCCAGGAAACGAACAAATATTATGAATAAATTGGCAGGAACGGACAGGGGGCAGACAGCAATATTTTTAAATGACTATCCGTAGGAAGAGTCAGACCAGTTCTAGAGTATGGAGTCACAGCCTGGGCTATGGTTTCCAAATCACACCTTAACAAAATTAACAGAACACAGAACCAAGCTGCCCGTATCATCACTGGTGCTATGAAATCTACACCTATTAAGACTCTAGAAACAGTAACAGGTTTACAACCCTTAGATGACAGACGGGTCACTAAAATATTGCAACAAGGGGAAAAATATAGAATGCTCCTTAGCCACCCCATGCACCAAAGAATAACTGGTTCCGGAATTGTACGACTAAAGAGGAGTAACTTCGCTGCAATTGCCAATGAACTAACTACTGGAGACCCAGTACTTTCCCAAACAATATCGAAACCCTTGGTCCCATCTGATATGTCTCCTCATGAAAAGCATAAAATACAAGAACTTAAGGAAAATATAACAGGAATCATGAAAAAAGCGCCCAATCAGACACAGAAAGAAAACACGTAGCAGAAAAACACATACACGATACCTACCCACAGGACTCTTGGTCCCACATATACACAGATGGTTCTGCTACAAATGCCTCCAGAAATGGAGGGGGAAGTGTGTTCTTGACGCTGAATAATCAGGACGAGATCACCAAGTCAATAGCTATTGGGAAATTCTCAAACAACTTTAAAGCAGAAACTGAGGCCATCAGAGATGCTGCAGCACTAGCTACTCAACACAAAAATAACATGCACAATAAATTGTTGATTCTGACTATTGCACTGTCAGTATTATCAACTCTAAAAAGCCCCAAGAACAATGAACTAGATGACTTGAGAACAACCCTGGACCAACTATGCAATAACTTCCAGAGACTAGTCATTCAGTGGCTACCATCACACTGTAATATACAAGGGAACGAACGCGCAGACAAATTAGCTAAAGAGGGAGGGAGATTACCGCAAGAGAACCAATAGCTCAGTTATGATGAAGCCAAATCCATTCTCAAGGGTCAGTTCCATGAAAAATGGAAACGAGAACACCCAAAGCATAACGAGAGTGACGGATAATACCAACTATCAAGGTGGGATCAAGGCATCATACTTCGCCTACGCACTGGCCACAATAGAATGAGAAATCACATGTTCACCAAATTCAAAATAGGTACAACCAGCCTATGCCACTGTACACTGGACAATATGACTACAAAACATGTTCTACAGGATTGCGCCCAGTACACAGACCTTAGAAGGACAAAGTGGTCCACACCCACCTCCCTGGAAGAAAAACTATATGGGTTAATCGACTCGCTTAAACAGACAGCTGACTTCATGAGAGAGTCTGGAATCCTACTCTGATTGAGTCTTGATCGCAGAGAGAGAGAGAGAGAGAGAGAGAGAGAGAGAGAGAGGGAGAGAGAGAGAACAATTCATTAAAATAAAACAATTCATTATAGCGTTCTGTTGAAAACATTTGGTTGTACGGAAATTGAGCAGATAATGTAAATGATGAATTAATGTTTGCAAAAACGTGTTTTATTGTAGAATATCGTCCATTATGTTTTAGAACAGCGAATCTGGAACAGATGTAAGTATCATTTTCTATGTCTTTAGCTCATTTGTAGCAATTATTGACGAGAAATAAGATGACGTGTTATCCATGGACCAACCAATTTGGTAATTCAGTTACAGAAACTATTTACAAGTGAGCTCATCGATGCGTGGTAGCCGCGATAGTTCAGTGGTTAGTGAACTGGACTACAACGGACAAGAGGTCGGGTTGGATCCCAACCGACGGGTTTCGGTTCACCCAGCCTTTAATGGGTGCCGGATTTTTTTCTGGGAAAGTAAAGCGGCACTTGCGTAATACCGACTACATTAACCCAAAGATCATGTGCTAAGGGTCTGTAAAATGTATGGTCACTAACACCATATTCCCTATACGCCACTTGGCGTGACGGGGGCTCTTTACTTTTATTTTTTTATCGATGTGTGTTCAGGTGGGAATTCATCCTCAATTCTTGTGCCCTATATCCAGCATGTTATCTACACATACAGAATCATAGAAGGAAAAGGTATGTATTGGCACTCGCAAAAAATGACAAATAAACAACAACAGAAAAAAAACAAAGAACAATATATGGTCCGAAGCAGGATCGAACCCGTACTCCATGGCACTGCGCCTTGCCACGAGAAGCCGAACGCTCGGTACACTGCCACTCAGCACACTAAAAAATTAGCTATTGTGAGCAGTGTCTTACACGAAGGCGTTCTCATGACTATGGCTTCTCGTGGCAAGGCGCAGTGCCATGGAGTACGGGTTCGATCCTGCTTCAGACCATATATTGTTCTTTGTTTTTTTTTCTGTTGTTGTTTATTTGTCATTTTTTTCCGAGTGCTAACACACACCTCTTCCTTCTATGATTCCCTATTATCGCATCAGAAGTCTCCCTATATAATAATATTTATTTATTATTATTTGTCTCCATTCTTCAGATACACTTTCACGTTCCGCGTCTGTCGTTGGTACGACTGAAGCGTTAATGTCGCAGGGTTGGAGAAAGTGTAGCGGACAGAAAGAGTTTGACGGTTATAGTTTTTGTTTGATATTCCTGCGTCCTCATTCTCATTCCAATTCTCGATTTCTGTTATATCTGGAAAATTGAAGGCAGAAGAAGCAGCGAAAAGCAAACAATGATACTAGACAGTAAAAGAGAACGCTTTGGTAAAGGTCAACAACTGAACTGATAAGCTGCCGTGAGATATGCAGTTGTGAAGAGACATGGTTACCTACGTCAGCAAGCACGGTATTTGATGTTGTCCTCATGAATTGTGCATAGCCTTCACATAGTGGAATCAATGAGATATAAAGTAAAGTTTGTATCATTGCAATGGGTGGGTCTGTAGTGGAATCAGTGAGAGATTAAGTAAATATTGTATCATTGCAATGGGTGGGTCTGTAGTGGAATCAGTGAGAGATTAAGTAAATATTGTATCATTGCAATGTGTGGGTCTGTAGTGGAATCAGTGAGAGATTAAGTAAATATTATATCATTGCAATGGGTGGGTCTGTAGTGGAATCAGTGAGAGATTAAGTAAATATTATATCATTGCAATGGGTGGGTCTGTAGTGGAATCAATGAGAGATTAAGTAAATATTGTATCATTGCAATGGGTGGGTCTGTAGTGGAATCAATGAGAGATTAAGTAAATATTGTATCATTGCAATGGGTGGGTCTGTAGTGGAATCAATGAGAGATTAAGTAAATATTGTATCATTGCATGGGGTGTGTCTGTAGTGGAATCAATGACAGATTTAGTAAATATTGTATCATTGCAATGGGTGGATCTGTAGTGGAATCAATGAGAGATGTAGTAAATCTTGTATAATTGAAATGGTTGGTTAAGTAATGGAATCAGTGAGAGATTAAGTAAATATTGTATCATTGCAATGGGTGGGTCTGCAGTGGAATCAATGAGAGATTAAGTAAATACTGTATCATTGCACTGTGTGGGTCTGTAGTGGAATCAATGAGAGATTAAGTAAATAGTATATTCATTGCAATGAGTGGGTCTGTAGTGGAATCAGTGAGAGATTTAGTAAATACTGCATCATTGCAATGGGTGGTTCTGTAGTGGAATTAGTGAGAGATTAAGTAAATATTGTATCATTGCAATGAGGGGGTCCGTAGTGGAATCAGTGAGAGATTAAGTAAATACTGCATCATTGCAATGGGTGGTTCTATAGTGGAATCAGTGAGAGATTAAGTAAATACTGTATCATTGGAATGGATGGTTCTGTAGTTGAATCAGTGAGAGATTAAGTAAATAGTATATTCATTGCAATTGGTGGGTCTGTAGTGGAATCAGTGAGATATTAAGTAAATATTGTATCATTGCAATGAGTGGGTCTGTAGTGGAATCAGTGAGAGATTAAGTAAATACTGCGTCATTGCAATGGGTGGTTCTGTAGTGGAATGAGTGAGAGATTAAGTAAATATTGTATCATTGCAATGAGGGGGTCCGTAGTGGAATCAGTGAGAGATTAAGTAAATACTGTATCATTGGAATGGATGGTTCTGTAGTTGAATCAGTGAGAGATTCAGTAAATATTGTATCATTGCAATGGGTTGCTTCTGTAGTGGAATCAGTGAGAGATTAAGTAAATATTGTATCATTGCAATGGGTGGGTCTGCAGCGCACTCTGAAGAGTAAACACATTACACAACCAAATGTTAGCAATCATCATCACGTGCCATATACCTGTTGGCGTTGCGATCATGTCCTTCCACAATCTTCTACCCACAATGCATCATATAAATTTTATTGTTAACTCTTCTCCATGCCATGACACCAAGCTATCCAGTATCTTTTCTCTTTGCCGTCAGCGATCTCTCTTTCTCTATATCTTGTCAGATGTAACCAAGTATTCCAACTTTCCTCTTCACATGATGTGCCCAACAAATGTTGATTGTTTTTTTCTCATATTTTTATGAGTTCTCCGAAGGATTAGAGACACCAAACCCATCACATGAGCCGTGTATCATCTTGCGGCTGCAGCAACGCACGTCTGTCGATGCCTGGAATTGGTAGTTGAATGTTTCAAGTAACAATGTCCACCGCGTCATCCTAGCCTAGTTTTAACTTGCAAGTAACAAAGTCCACTGCGTCATCCTAACCTAGTTTTAACTTGCAAGTAACAAAGTCCACTGCGTCATCCTAACCTAGTTTTAACTTGCAAGTAACAAAGTCCACTGCGTCATCCTAACCTAGTTTTAACTTGCAAGTAACAAAGTCTACTGCGTCATCCTAGCCTAGTTTTAACTTGCAAGTAACAAAGTCCACTGCGTCATCCCTCTCTAATTTTAACTTGCAAGTAACAATGTCCACCGCGTCATCCCTGCCTAATTTTAACTTGCAAGTAACAAAGTCCACCGATTCATCCCTCCCTAATTTTAACTTGCAAGTAACAAAGTCCACCGATTCATCCCTCCCTAATTTTAACTTGCAGGTAACAAAGCCCACCGATTCATCCCTCCCTAATTTTAACTTGCAAGTAACAAAGTCCACCGATTCATCCCTCCCTAATTTTAACTTGCAGGTAACAAAGACCACACCTACATCTCTGTCTAATCTTATATTTCAACCAACAAAGACTACCCCTACATCTCTGTCTAATCTTATATTGCAACTAACAAAGACCACACCTACATCTCTGTCTAATAGTATATTGCACGCAACAAAGACCACACCTACATCTCTGTCTAATCTTATATTGCAAGCAACAAAGACCACACCAACATCTCTGTCTAATCTTATATTGCAACTAACAAAGACCACACCAACATCTCTGTCTAATCTTATATTGCAACTAACAAAGACCACACCTACATCTCTGTCTAATCTTATATTGCAACTAACAAAGACCACACCTACATCTCTGTCTAATAGTATATTGCACGCAACAAAGACCACACCTACATCTCTATATAATCTTATATTGCAAGCAACAAAGACCACCCCTACATCTCTGTCTAATCTTATATTGCAAGCAACAAAGACAACCCCTACATCTCTGTCTAATCTTATATTGCAAGCAACAAAGACCACACATACATCTCTGTCTAATCTTATATTGCAAGCAACAAAGACCACCCCTACATCTCTGTCTAATCTTATATTGCAAGCAACAAAGACAACCCCTACATCTCTGTCTAATCTTATATTGCATGCAACATGGTCTAGTACATAATCTTTGCTTAGTTTGGTAGACATTTCACAGATAAGTCAGGGCTTCCATTCCTTGTATACTTTTCTTGACACAGTCTGACCTTTTAGAACAACGCATGGTTCATGACGTCATAATGTTCTTTCAGATATCCTGGAGTACGAGGTCTGACCTCCAGGAGACCTTGACTTTGGATGTAGAAACGTAGCCAATTACAACCAGTACAACAGCACCGATGTGAAGAGACTGGCATAGGTTTGTGCCTGGTCTATAGGGAAAGCTCGACTTCCTCATACAAAGTATCTGCAAAATAGGCACCTTAGTTGGCGCACCTCATAGATTTCCCCTGTCTGGAGGCGAAGGCGCGTCTCCCAGCACCAGAGCTGGAAGTTGTCAGCGACCCACAGCTGATGGCTTGCGCCAGAATCGGTGAACCAAAACCATGCAGACCCTGCTCCACCTCTTCGCGGTGCCTCTAGTAACAGACTAACCTGTCTAGTCTGGAGAGGCGAGCAGGGATCGAAGAGGGAAGACAACCCCGTACTCAAAAATGTGCTGAAGTCGAATGTGTTGGCCCGAAAGGCGCAAATATAACAGTTATACTGCAAACCGGGAGCCGCGATAACTCAGTGTTTAGTGAACTGGACTACAAAGGACAAGGGGTAGGGTTCGATCACAACCGACCGCTTCCAGGTTCACCCAGCCTTAAATGGGTACCGGATTTTTTTCTGGGAAAGTAAAGCAGCACGGGCGTAATACCGACCACAATATCCCCAAAAATCATGTGCTGAAGATCTGTAAAATGTAGGGTCACTAACATCATATTTCCCTATACGCCACTTGGCGTGACGGGGGTACTTTACTTTTTTATACTGCAAACCACAACACAAAGCAGACACGTCCACTTAACGTCCTTTTAAGGGCGGATGACGAAGAAGAATTCTACAGTCTACGAATATTCTAGAATACTTTAGTCATCGGGCGAACGGAAGCAAGTAAGCAAGATTCCATTTTGGATCACATCCGCACGAGCTTTCATTGGGGCCAGCCACATTACACCTATCTAAAGGACCTCATGTTGGTCTACGTTCAAATTAACATTGACAGCATCTTCCAGTGTTTCGTCTGTGCTTGCAGCTGCCTGTCCAGATTGCCATTGACAGAATCTATTTATATAGCAGAGGCACTGATAAAACCTTTGGGTGTACGAAATGAAGGAGCGGAAAGGCTGGCTAGCTGTTCTCGTCGAAGACCACCAATCTCGTGGCTGCTGCGGCCTCCAAGATGATGGAAGATTAGAACCACTGACATCTGTCAGGCGTGCCGGCGAGGCGGCTAAGGAGATTTGGAATTGTCGTCTGCGCTGTCGAGTAGGACATGCACGGAGCGACCTTGTCAAGGGAGATTATCGATGCACTTTATAAAATGCTGTGACAGGTGTCATCATCTCAGGATGCGATCACCTACACGGATGGTTCTGTATCCCGCGTACAGCGCAGTGGTTGGGGTTTTGTAGCATACCACCAACATGACAGAGAAGTGGCTAGGGAATATGGCGAGGGTAGCGTTACGGTGTCCAGCATAGGAATGGAGATAGAGGCAACAACGGCGGCGATAACATGGTTGGTTACACAGAATGTCGATCACGTAGTCTTGGTGACTGACTACCAAAATATGCTACAGAAGATTGGCAGACAGTGTCTGCGGCAGTAGAGTAGATGTAACTCTTGGATGGGTCTAAATTGAGCGCATTAACTTAGATGCACTGTCCAGGGCATTGTTTGTACACGCCAATGAAATAGCCGATAAATTGTCTGGCAGCTCTGGCACTGAGTGCGACCTTACTCTCGACAAAGAGTACATCGCCAAGTTTGTTCTTCATTCGTTAAAAGAGGAGGAATGGGGCAATGGGTGGGACAATGATGTACATACTGAGAGACTGAGGAGTCTAAATGTGTGAAAGGAGTCTGGTCGATCCGGAGTGCCTAGTGGGAAAAGCTGTTTGTTATCTACAAACAAAACCTTACAGGAACAATCATAAATATATACATTTATATAAAAGCAAGAAACTGGTAAACTCACAAACAATTACAAAAACGCAATGTTGTTAGTCAAATGCCAACTGGACTGGTTGTGTCGAGGCAAGACGTCGGCCTCGAGACTGAGAGGTTGTGGGTTCAAATATCGGCTATACCGTATTCTTATTTATGATTTCTCTCTGCGGAAACCACCCCCGGCTTGAAACATCAATTACTCATCGACGGAAAAAAATATGAGTACCTCCGAAGTCGTAGTTATCTGCCTGTACGGCGAGGGACCGATGTGCACATGGATGCCAGGGAAAAATGGATTAACACGCAAAATTCAGTTCCTAGTCTCCAGAGTCTTGGTCAGAGGTAAAAACTGGCGAACGTAATACAAAAAAAATGCCACCAAGCATGGACAATCCTTGTCGTAAAGCTCTTGACCACGCTCTCATTAAACCGGTAAGGTTTCTATTTATAATCTATTGTTTAATTCCCCCCCCCCCTATTGTTTCTGTCACATCTCTCTTACTTTTATTCCATTCTCCTTTCTATCTTCCAACCTCCATCACTAACAAAATTTGACCAAGCGCTTGTGGATGTAGATTTGGTTATCTATATAATGTTTTTATAAGGAGATGGACCGTCGGCGCCTTCATAATTTTAAGATGTGGATCTGGACGTCTTCGTAGTTTTCGAATCTGGATCTCGGCGTCTTCATAGTTTTCAGAGATGGCCCTCGGCGTCTTCACAATTTTCAGATGTGGATCTCGGCGTCTTCATAGTTTTCGGATCTGGATCTCGGCGTCTTCATAGTTTTCGGATCTGGATCTCGGCGTCTTCATAGTTTTCGGATCTGGATCTCGGCGTCTTCATAGTTTTCGGATCTGGATCTCGGCGTCTTCATAGTTTTCGGATCTGGATCTCGGCGTCTTCATAGTTTTCGGATCTGGATCTCGGCGTCTTCATAGTTTTCAGTTCTGGCCCTTGGCGTCTTCATAGTTTTCAGATATTGCCCTCAGAAAATAAAAGGTTTCCCACTCTTGCTCAAAGCTTTGCAGCTAAGGAAAGATATCCGTTAGTTTTCTTGATTTTTTTGTGTGTGATAATTTGCTGTCTTTGTTATAAATGATGTATCGGTTAGCAAAAACTGCTCTATACCAATATGGAATTGCAACAGCTCAAGTAGGACTCCAAGTCGTAATTACCTGCATTTTTTCCTGTCAGGAATTTAAAGTTATAGAGAAGGTAAGTTATGAAATCTAGATCGTGTGTGAACGTGATGTAGGGGTAAGCCAAGTTGTGTGACATGTTGCTCTATAGCGCATGTTTTGTCATGTGTACATCTTTAACGCTTTCAAGGCAAGAACATTTATGATTAAGAAGTCGTAAATGGAGAAGATAACTTTTTAAAGAAATGTTAAATTTACAATTACACAGATATGAGAGGAGAACATTATTAAGAAATGTTAAATTTACAATTACACAGACCTGAGAAGAGAACATTTTTCAGAAATTTAAATTTACAATTACACAGACATGAGAGGAGAACATTATAAAGAATTGTTAAATTTACAATTATCAATTAACAATTAATGTCAAAACGCAGGGAAAACGAAATCTATCTGTCTATTGACCTTTCGAGTTGTAGCCGTCCCATAGGCATAAACCCAGATACTCTTTCTCTTATCTAAAATTTGGGAGACGGCACTCGTAGATGATAATGATGGGATTTGCACGCGTAGATGTTGTTATCACAAACGACCCACTGAGGAAGATGATAGCCTAGAAGAGGAACATAGGGGCAGGTATTACAAACTATGTGTCTGCAGGGACCGTCGTTGACCTAAACTAGAGGGATTAAGACGACATGTGACCAGCATGTCTCGCAAGTTACAATCACATCTAGCGGCAATTGTAAGGGTCGGAGAGAAAGACTGGCAGTAGGCTCACAAAGTTTAGAAGGTGGTGATCACCGAATAGTTATGGGGGAGGGGGGTCAGAAAGAAAGACTGGTAATAGGTTCACAGGGTTTAGAAGGTGGTATCACCGAATAGTTAAGAGGGGGGGGGGTGAGTCAGAGAGAAAGACTGGTAGTAGGTTCACAGGGTTTAGAAAGTGGTATCATTTGGGGACGGGGGTGAGGGTCAGGACGGTCATTGACAATGGGGAACGAGTAGAGGTCATATTCTCTACCCCATATTTCATATAAGATATTCAAATAAGTAGGCAAAGACGTTAAAGAAAGTAGTTTGATGCGTGAGATGTGACAACTATGTTGGAGGACAGACTTGGGGTAGACAAAGTAGAAGAAAGTAGATTTATTTTTTGCAGACGATCAGGCACTAACATGTGAAAAAATAAAAGACCTACAAGAACAAATAAACTCAACAGCACAGGCACAAAATACAACATGAAAGTCAATATCAACAAAACAGAAATCATGAATATCGCAAAAGAGAAACATAACATCAAACATCAACATAGCTATAGACAGCAGACAACTAAAACAAATAGATGAATTTAAATACCTAGGAAGTTTTATGACAAACAATAATTCACAAACAGCAAAGATAGACTCAAGATGCAACAAAGATTGTCAAATCATTGGACAGTTATCACCACTATTGTCCAACAAGGAAATAAGTCTAGAGGCAGAACTGGCACTCTACAATACAATCTTCATCCCAACGTTGTGCTACCAATGCCAGTTCTGGACCCTAGATACAAGAATTGTAAGAAAAATAGCATCTACTGAGATGGAATGTGTTAGACTAATGACAGGAAACAGTGTGAGAGATAAGATTAGAAATGAAGAACATAGCCCCCGCCATAAAATATATAGAGAAACAAATGATCAAATAGTGTGGCTACGTGACAAGGCAGAACGATCAAAACACCAAAACAACGATCCTTCAATAAACGTTGCCAGAACACCAGATTCAATGGCCGACCACGATAAATGTGGATTAACGGAATATTATGAACACTAGGAAACAAAACAGCAGCAGAAGCGAACAAAAGAGCAAAAGACCGCAAATGATATCTCTACTCGACAATGAAAGGTAAATGAGGAGGGAAAGAAGAAGAAGGAAAAGCCTTAGGGGATGGATAATGGAAATTCCGACAGTTATCATGAATGGAGCGGATACGGAAATGGAAGGGAAGGAGAGAGAAGAGAGGGGGCAAGAACAGAAAGCGGTCAAGAGAACAGAAAAGAAGAGAAAAGCAGATAATAGAAGGGAATGGGAGAAAGGAGAAGTGAATGGAATAGAAGATAAGAGAAGAGAAACGAAGAGAAAGGGAGAAAGGAGAAGAGAAGAGAAAGTGAGGGGAGTAAAGAGAAAAGAAGATGAGAGAAGAGAAGGTGAGAGAAGAGAAGGTGAGAGAAGAGAAGGTGAGAGAAGAGAAGTTGAGAGAAGAAAAGGTAAGAGAAGGTGAGTGAAGAGAAGGTGAGAGAAGAGAAGGTGAGTGAAGAGAAGATGAGTGAAGAGAAGGTGAGAGAAGAGAAGATGAGTGAAGAAAAGGTGAGAGAAGAGAAGGTGAGAGAAAAGAAGTTGAGTGAAGAGAGGGTGAGAGAAGAGAAGAAGAGAGAAGAGAAGGTGAGAGAAGAGAACGTAAGTGAAGAGAAGGTGAGAGAAGAGAAGGTGAGAGAAGAGAAGGTGAGAGAAGAGAAAATAAAAAATTGAAGGTGAGAGAAGAGAAGGTGAGAGAAGAGAAGGTGAGAGAAGAGAAGGTGAGAGAAGAGAAGGTGGTATAATTGCAGTTCAGAGAAGAGAATGTGAGAGAAGAGAAGGTGAGAGAAGAGAAGTTGATAGAAGAGAAGGCGCGAGAAGGTAATGTGAGAGATGAGAAGTTGAGAGAAGAGAATGTGAGAGAAGAGAAGGTGAGAGAAGAGAATGTGAGAGGAGAGAAGGTGAGAGAAGAGAAGGTGAGAGAAGAGAAGGTGAGTGAAGAGAAGTTGAGAGAAGAGAATGTGAGAGAAGAGAAGGTGAGAGAAGAGAATGTGAGAGGAGAGAAGGTGAGAGAAGAGAAAGTGAGAGAAGAGAAGGTGAGTGAAGAGAAGGTGAAAAAAGAGAATGTGAGTGAAGAGAAGGTGAGAGAAGAGAACGTGTGAGAAAAGAGAAGTTGAGAGAAGAGAAGGTGAGAGAAGAGAAGGTTATAGAAGAGAAATTGAGAGAAGAGAAGGTGAGTGAAGAGAATGTGAGAGAAGAAATGATGAGTGAAGAGAAGGTGAGAGAAGAGAAGGTGAGAGAAGAGAAGGTGAGAGAAGAGAAGTTGAGAGAAGAGAAGTTGAGAGAAGAGAATGTGAGAGAAGAGATGATGAGGGAAGAGAAGGTGAGAGAAGAGAATGTGTGAGAAGAATTGATGAGTAAAGAGAAGGTGAGAGAAGAGAAGGTGAGAAACGAGAATGTGAGAGAAGAGATGATGAGTGAAGAGAATGTGAGAGAAGAGAAGGTGAGAGAAGAGAATGTGAAAGGAGAGAAGGTGAGAGAAGAGAAGGTGAGAGAAGAGAATGTGAGAGAAGAAAAGGTGAGAGAAGAGAAGGTGGGAGAAAAGAAGGTGAGAGAAGAGAAGGTGTGTGAAGAGAATGTGAGAGATGAGATGATGAGAGAAGAGAAGGTGAGAGAAAAGAAGGTGAGAGAAGAGAAGGTGAGTGAAGAGAATGTGAGAGAAGAGATGATGAGTGAAGAGAAGGTGAGAGAAGAGAATGTGAGAGAAGAGAAGGTGAGAGAAGAGATGATGAGTGAAGAGAAGGTGAGAGAATAGAATGTGAGAGAAGAGAAGGTGAGAGAAGAGAAGGTGAGAGAAGAGAAGATGAGTGAAGAGAAGGTGAGAGAAGAGAATGTGAGAGAAGCGAATGTGAGAGAAGAGATGATGAGTGAAGAGAAGGTGAGAGAAGAGAATGTGAGAGAAGAGATGATGAATGAAGAGAAGGTGAGAGAAGAGATGGTGAGAGAAAAGAAGATGAGAGAAGAAAACTTAAGAGAAGAGAACATAAGAGAAAAGAAGCTGAGAGAATAAAAGATGAGAGAAGAGAAGGTGAAAGAAGAGAAGATGAGAGAAGAGAAGGTGAGAGAAGAGAAGATGAAAAAAGAGAAGATGAGAGAAGAGAAGATGAAGGAAGAGAAGGTGAGAGAAGAGAAGATGAGAGAAGAGAATGTGAGAGAAGTGAAGTTGAGAGAAGAGAAGGTGAGAGAAGAAAAGGTGGGTGAAGAGAAGGTGAGAGAAGTGAAGGTGAGAGAAGAGAAGTTAAGAGAAGAGATGGTGAGAGAAGAGAAGTTGAGAGATAGAAGGTGAGAGAAGAGAAGTTGAGAGAAGAGAAGGTGAGAGAAGAGAAGTTGAGAGAATAGAAGTTGAGAGAAGAGAAGGTGAGAGAAGACAATGTGAGAGTAGAGAAGGTGAGAGAATAGAAGTTGAGAGAAGAGAAGGTGAGAAAAGAGAAGGTGAGAAAAGAGAAGTTGAGAGAAGAGAAGGTGAGAAAAGAGAAGCTGAAAGAAGAGAAGGTGAGAGAAGAGAAGGTTAGAGAAGAGAAGATGAGAGGAGAGGGTGAGAGAAGAGAACGTAAGTGAAGAGAAGGTGAGAGAAGAGAAGGTGAGAGAAGAGAAGGTGAGAGAAGAGAAGGTGAGAGAAGAGAACGTAAGTGAAGAGAAAGTAAGAGAAGAGAAGGTGAGAGAAGAGAAGGTGAGAGAAGAGAAGTATGAACTGGAGATAGAGCTGCCTACCTTTACTTCACTTGACCGTGAGTTAAAGATTCAAGAAGCTGAATGGGAGTCTACGCTAAGCCTGAAGTCAAATAATAAATCAATCAATATTATCATGAAAGGAACCTTTCGAGGCCACAGATCAAATAAATGCCTTTTCCCCTGAAGTGATTTGCTAAGAATTGGGCAGTCGTATTGGGGAATATGGAGTTGGTGCCGTATTTTGTAACGATCAGTGACACGTTTTAGGGGCTGGTGTTGTTGATATCACCTAAAGACGCAGTCCTGTTGGGGAATATGGAGTTGGACCCGTATTTTGTAACGATCAGTGACACGTTTTAGGGGCTGGTGTTGTTGATATCACCTAAAGACGCAGTCCTGTTGGGGAATATGAAGTTGGTGCCCGTATTTTGTAACGATCAGCGACACGTTTTAGGGGCTGGTGTTATTGATATCACCTTAAGAAGCAGCCCTATTTCCCCATCCCTCCCAACGTTATTCATCATCATTGAGTGCCGTCTCCGCATCGAAGGTTGGCTACCATAGTGTGCCTTTCCATTCTGTCTCTTGCTTTAATAGTGCAGATTGTCATAGGTTGATTTGTCCATCTTTTGATGTTACTCGTTCATGTTAGTCTTGGTCTGCCTGTGCCTCTATTACCTTGTATTTTCCCTTCCAGTATTACTTTTAGTCCGCTGTTGTGTCTTTTAACATGATCCAAACATTTCATTAGTCTTGTCCTAATTGTATTTAGTAGTTCTCTTTTCATTTTTAGTTGTTTTAAAACTTCATCGTTTGTTTTCTTTTATCTCCATCTAATTCTGTCTATTCTTCTATATATCCACATTTCAAAGGCTTCAATTTTTTGTTCTGTTTTCTTGTCTAATGTCCATGTTTCTGCACAATACAATGTTGAGAAGATGTAACATTTTGCTATTCTTTGTTTTAGCTCTGGTGTTGTTTGTTTTGATATTAGTATACTTTTCATGGCATTAACATTACGTTTCGCCATTCCTATTCTTTTGTTTAATTCAGTCTTACATTTTCTATCACTCCCAAAGTTAAGATTTCCATTTTTATGGCCTTTGTTGAAACATGAATCTGGTTTGGTTAAGAACAAACTCCAAACTTCTAGGAAATGAGATCGGGAATCTTCTGGTAATTAACAGGAACCTCTCAGCGATACCGAAGCGCTTCGGTTCGTCTCTTTATCAACGAATGCTGACTATAAAGAATATCATAAGTCAACAGATATGTCTCCATTATTGATGTGATTGTAATTTGTGTTTCTTTGTTACTCTCAAACCAGCTGTGCTCTACATTGGATCCGTATAGTATGTGGTAATTGTTATTGTCTATAACTATGTGGTAATTGTTATTGTCTTTACTTATGTGGTAATTGTTATTGTCTATAATTATGAAGTAATTATTATTGTCTATAATTATGTGGTAATTGTTGTTGTCTATAATTATGTGGTAATTATTATCGTCTATAATTATGTGATAATTGCTGTTGTCTATAATTATGTGGTAATTGTTATTGTCTGTAATTATATTGTAATTGTTATTGTCTGTAATTATATTTTAATTGTTATTGTCTATAATTATATTGTAATTGCAATTGTCTATAATTATATAAATAAGAAAAAATATGGACTAGATATGAATATCGAAAAGACTAAAACTATGATCATAAACAAAGAACATTCTCAAGACCTACAATTAAATATCAAAGTTGAAGGAATACATCTAGAGACAGTTCAGAACTACAACTACCTGGGGCATACTATAACCAGTGATGGAAAATGTACAACTTAAATAAATAAAAGAATAGGTATGGCAAAAAGTAATTTCAATGCCATGAAAAATATACTAACATCAAAACAAATAACACCAGGGCTAAAACTAAGAATGGCAAAATGTTACATCTTATCAATATTCCTGTATGGTGCAGAAACATGGACATTAGACAAGAAAACAGAGCAGAAAATTGAAGCCTTTGAAATGTGGATTTATAGAAGAATAGGTAGAATTGGATGGAAAGAAAAGAAAACAAACGAGGAAGTTTTAAAACAACTAAAAATGAAAAAAGAACTACTAAACACAATTAGAGCAAGACAAATGAAATTTTTTGGTCATGTTAAAAGACACAAAAGTCTAATAAAAGTAATATTAGAAGGGAAAATACAAGGTAAAAGAGACAGAGGCAGACCAACACTAACATAGACGAGTAACATCAAAAGATGGTCAAGTCAACCTATGACAATCTGCACCATTAAAGCAAGAGACGGAATGACGCTCTCTGGCAGTCAACGTTTGAACCTTTGATGCGGAGATAGCACTCAATTATGATGATAATTATGTGGTAATTGTCATTGTCTATAATTATATTGTAATTGTTATTGTCTATAATTATGTGGTAATTGTTATTGTCTATAATTATGTTGTAATTGTTATTGTCTATAATTATGTGGTAATTGTTGTTGTCTATAATTATGTGGTAATTGTTATTGTCTATAATTATGTGGTAATTGTTATTGTTTATAATTATATTGTAATTGTTATTGTCTATAATTAAATTGTAATTGTTATTTTCTATAATTATATTGTAATTCTTATTATCTATAATTATTGGTAATTGTTATTGTCTATAATTATGTGGTAATTGTTATTGATTTATTGAGTTATTTGCGGGTCATCGTCATTGCTCTCGGAACATGTTCAAAGGTGCTCAGATCCACTCCTCAGCAATCCCCTCAGTGTCCAGCGACTGACGACTCCAGTTCTATGTTGGTTGATAAGTCTTCTTACACGCCCACTAAGTGTCTCATTTCTGGCTGTGCCCATCTTAACTCCCATTTCCATCATCCGAAGAAGTGACGTAGATCTGTCTTTGTCGAAGTCCTGTGCTCTTCCCACTTCTTGGAGGGCATTGATGATGTCCGCCCGATCCATCGGTTGCCCGTCCTCAACGACAGCGCAGCTAGCCAACCTGTCCGCTCTCTCATTTCCCCGTACTTCCGCATGTCCAGGGACATAGACAAAGGTGACCTTACGTGTTTTGGATTTCTGCAACGACTCTACCCATTGCATGCGTACAGAGCCCGCCTCCACTTTTTTAATCATGCTCATCGAATCACTCAGTATACAAGCGTGGGTGTAGTCTTGTTACTCTAACCATTTGAATGCCTTGGTCACTGCCATCGCCTCCATTGTCATGCTACTCGTGGTCATGGCGTATGCACCACTGTCTTCCTTGGCTATTCTGCCTGTCGTAAGTAAAAAGTAAAGTACCCCCCGTCACGCCAAGTGGCGTATAGGGAAATATGGTGTTAGTGACCCTATATTTTACAGACCTTCAGCACATGATTTTTGGGGTAATGTGGTCGGTATTACGCCCGTGCTGCTTTTACTTTCCCAGAAAAAATCCGGTACCCATTTAAGGCTGGGTGAACCCGGAGCCGTCGGTTGGGATCGAACCCTACCCCTTGTCCGTAGTAGTCCAGTTCACTAACCACTGAGCTATCGCGGCTCCTACTAATTTTTAGGGAATTAGTAAAACCCAGGTGTCCTCGCCAGGATTACGAACCCCGGCTGTTGCCGTGATTCTGCCTGTCGTGCGTGCTGTAAATACCCATGCACTTCTTTGGTGTCGTCTTACAGATCCGTCTATATAGATGACTGTATCTTTCTCATCGGTGTTATCGCAGATGAGGCCGTTGACCTCAGCATTAACCACGACCGGGTTCTGCTCCCTACTTTTTCCTGTCGAGTGTGACAATACACGAGAGTCTCCTTGAAAGACGTAGGCACCGGTATGGTAATTTTTATTGTCTATAATTATATTGTACTTGTTATTGTCTATAATTATGGTGTAATTTCTATTGCCTGTAATTATATTGTAATTGTTATTGTCTTTACTTATGTGGTAATTGTTATTGTTTATAATTATGTGGTAATTATTATTGTTTATAATTATGTAGTAATTGTTATTGTCTATATTTATATTGTAAATGTTATTGTCTATAATTATTTTGCAATTGTTATTGTCTATATTAATATTGTATTTGTTATTGTCTATAATTATATTTTAATTGTTATTTTCTATAATTATTTTGTAATTGTTATTGTCTATAATTATATTGTAATTGTTATTGTCTATAATTATATTGTACTTGTTATTGTCTTTACTTATGTGGTAATTGTTATTGTCTATAGTTATATTGTAATTGTTATTGTCTTTACCTATGTGTTAATTATTATTGTCTATAATTATATGGTAATTGTCGTTGTCCATAATTACATTGTAACTGTTGTTGTCCATAATTACATTGCAATTATTGTTGTCTTTAATTATGTGACATATTTAGTTATCGTTTTAATTATGTGGAAAATATCAATTATGTTGAGATTATTGTTAATTATTTGCAAAGTGTGTTCAATTATGCAAATCACATTGCATGTGACCTCAGATGGTAGATGTACAACGGAGGTGTGATGCAGAATAGCTGAGGCAAAAACAATTTCCAAAAAAATGAGGAAGATACTATGCAATCCATTTTTGAGAAAAGAAACCAGAAAAAAGTTTATAAATGTTATAAAGATGCAGTATTAACATATGGATGAGAATCATGGACAATAGGACAACAGACAAGTAAATCACTGGAGGCTGTAGAAGTATGATTTTACAAAAGAATGTTGATAATACAATGGACTGCTAAGAAGAATAATACAAACGTTCTGAAAAAAGCCAAAGCAAAAATAAAGCTAATTTCAAATATTAGGAAGAAACAATCATCTTTTTTTGCCATGTAATGAGAAGGGATCTAGTTATATAGATATTTTTGTCTTCGCCAACTTTCACCTGTGGCGAAGTTCCAAGAGACTACGAACCGAATTTTGAGTGTACAAGTTCTAAAAGGTACAGCTTGAATTTGAACTCGTAACCTCTCTGTCTTGAGACTGGCGTGCCTAGAGACCAAGTCACCCGATCAGGATATTAAGAAAAATCCCGGTTACATCTAGATGAACGTCATTGGTTGAAACAAGAAGTAGCCAGGCAAAACGAGATGAACGACATTGGTAGAAACAAGAAGTAGCCCGGAAAGAACGAGATGAACGCCATTGGTAGAAACAAGAAGTAGCCCGGAAAAACGAGATGAAGGCCATTGGTAGAAACAAGAAGTAGCCCGGCAAAACGAGATGAAGGCCATTGGTAGAAACAAGAAGTAGCCCGGCAAAACTAAATGAACGCCATTGGTAGAAACAAGCAGTAGCCCGGCCAAACGAGATGAAGGCCATTGGTAGAAACAAGAATTAGCTCGGCAAAACGAGATGAACGCCATTGGTAGGGAAAAGAATTAGTCCGGTAAAACGAGATGAACAAGATTGGTAGAAACAAGAAGTAGCCCGGTAAAACTAGATGAACGACATTGGTAGAAACAAGAAGTAGCCCGGCAAAGCGATATGAAAGCCATTGGTAGAAACAAGAAGTAGCCCGGCAAAACGAGATGAACATTATTAGTAGAAACAAGAAGTAGCCCGGCAAAACGAGATGTATGCCATTTGTTGAAACAGGAAGTAGCCAGGAAAAAACGAGATGAACGCCATTGGTAAAAACAAGAAGTAGCCCGGCAAAACTAAATGAACGTCATTGGTAGAAACAAGACGTAGACCGGAAAAACGAGATGAAGGCCATTGGTAGAAACAAGAAGTAGCCCGGCAAAACGAGATGAAGGCCATTGGTAGAAACAAGAAGTAGCCCGGCAAAACGAGATGAAGGCCATTGGTAGAAACAAGAAGCAGCCCGCCAAAACTAAATGAACGCCATTGGTAGAAACAAGCAGTAGCCCGGCAAAACGAGATGAAGGCCATTGGTAGAAACAAGAATTAGCCCGGCAAAACGAGATGAACGCCATTGGTAGGAAAAAGAATTAGTCCGGTAAAACGAGATGAACGAGATTGGTAGAAACAAGAAGTAGCCTGGTAAAACGAGATGAACGACATTGGTAGAAAAAAGAAATAGCGCGGCAAAACGAGAAGAATGCCATTGGTACAAACAAAACGTATCCCGGAAAAACGAGATGAACGCCATTGGTGGAAACAAGAAGTAGTCCGGCAAAGCGAGATGAACTCCATTGGTGGAAACAAGAACTAGCCCGGCAAAGCGAGATGAACACCATTGGTGGAAACAAGAAGTAGCCCGGTAAAGCGAGATGAACTCCATTGGTGGAAACAAGAAGTAGCCCGGCAAAACGAGATGAACGACATTAGTAGAAACAAGAAGTAGCCCGCAAAGCGAGATAAAAGACATTGGTAGAAACAATAAGTAGTTCGGCAAAACGATATGAAAGCCATTGGTAGAAAAAAGAAATAGCCCGACAAAACGAGAAGAACGCCATTGGTACAAACAAAACGTATCGCGGAAAAAACGAGATGAACGCCATTGGTAGAAACAAGAAGTAGCCCGGCAAAGCGAGATGAACATTATTAGCAGAAAAAAGAAGTAGCCCGGCAAAACGAAATGGACGCCATTAGTAGAAACAAGAAGTAGCCCGGCAAACCGAGATGTATGCCATTGGTTGAAACAGGAAGTAGCCCGGCAAAACGAGATGAAGGCCATTGGTAGAAACAAGAATTAGCCCGGCAAAACGAGATGAACGCCATTGGTAGGAAAAAGAATTAGTCCGGTAAAACGAGATGAACGAGATTGGTAGAAACAAGAAGTAGCCCGGTAAAACTAGATGAACGACATTGGTAGAAACAAGAAGTAACCCGGCAAAGCGATATGAAAGCCATTGGTAGAAACAAGAAGTAGCCCGGCAAAACGAGATGAACATTATTAGTAGAAACAAGAAGTAGCCCGGCAAAACGAGATGAATATTATTAGTAGAAACAAGAAGTAGCCCGGCAAAACGAGATGGACGCCATTAGTAGCAACAAGAAGTAGCCCGGCAAAACGAGATGTATGCCATTTGTTGAAACAGGAAGTAGCCAGGGAAAAACGAGATGAACGCCATTGGTAAAAACAAGAAGTAGCCCGGCAAAACTAAATGAACGTCATTGGTAGAAACAAGACGTAGACCGGAAAAACGAGATGAAGGCCATTGGTAGAAACAAGAAGTAGCCCGGCAAAACGAGATGAAGGCCATTGGTTGAAACAGGAAGTAGCCCGGCAAAACGAGATGAAGGCCATTGGTAGAAACAAGAAGCAGCCCGGCAAAACTAAATGAACGCCATTGGTAGAAACAAGCAGTAGCCCGGCAAAACGAGATGAAGGCCATTGGTAGAAACAAGAATTAGCCCGGCAAAACGAGATGAACGCCATTGGTAGGAAAAAGAATTAGTCCGGTAAAACGAGATGAACATTATTAGTAGAAACAAGAAGTAGCCCGGCAAAACGATATGAATATTATTAGTAGAAACAAGAAGTAGCCCGGCAAAACGAGATGGACGCCATTAGTAGCAACAAGAAGTAGCCCGGCAAAACGAGATGTATGCCATTTGTTGAAACAGGAAGTAGCCAGGAAAAAACGAGATGAACGCCATTGGTAAAAACAAGAAGTAGCCCGGCAAAACTAAATGAACGTCATTGGTAGAAACAAGACGTAGACCGGAAAAACGAGATGAAGGCCATTGGTAGAAACAAGAAGTAGCCCGGCAAAACGAGATGAAGGCCATTGGTAGAAACAAGAAGCAGCCCGCCAAAACTAAATGAACGCCATTGGTAGAAACAAGCAGTAGCCCGGCAAAACGAGATGAAGGCCATTGGTAGAAACAAGAATTAGCCCGGCAAAACGAGATGAACGCCATTGGTAGGAAAAAGAATTAGTCCGGTAAAACGAGATGAACGAGATTGGTAGAAACAAGAAGTAGCCCGGTAAAACTAGATGAACGACATTGGTAGAAACAAGAAGTAACCCGGCAAAGCGATATGAAAGCCATTGGTAGAAACAAGAAGTAGCCCGGCAAAACGAGATGAACATTATTAGTAGAAACAAGAAGTAGCCCGGCAAAACGAGATGAATATTATTAGTAGAAACAAGAAGTAGCCCGGCAAAACGAGATGGACGCCATTAGTAGCAACAAGAAGTAGCCCGGCAAAACGAGATGTATGCCATTTGTTGAAGCAGGAAGTAGCCAGGAAAAAACGAGATGAACGCCACTGGTAAAAACAAGAAGTAGCCCGGTAAAACTAAATGAACGTCATTGGTAGAAACAAGACGTAGACCGGAAAAAACGAGATGAAGGCCATTGGTAGAAACAAGAAGTAGCCCGGCAAAACGAGATGAAGGCCATTGGTAGAAACAAGAAGTAGCCCGGCAAAACGAGATGAAGGCCATTGGTAGAAACAAGAAGCAGCCCGGCAAAACTAAATGAACGCCATTGGTAGAAACAAGCAGTAGCCCGGCAAAACGAGATGAAGGCCATTGGTAGAAACAAGAATTAGCCCGGCAAAACGAGATGAACGCCATTGGTAGGAAAAAGAATTAGTCCGGTAAAACGAGATGAACACCATTGGTGGAAAAAAGAAGTAGGCCGGCAAAACGAGATGATCGCCATTGGTAGAAACAAGAAGTAGCCCGGTAAAAAACGAGATGAACGCCATTGGTAGAAACTATAGCCAGGAGCACATTACCGTCGAGAAATCGGGAGAAAGCTACGTAATCAACATGTACACATATATGATAGGAATGCGATTGATTGTTGTAGCCAACATGTACACATTTATGATAGGAATGCGATTGATTGTTGTAACCAACATGTACACATATATGATAGGAATGCGATTGATTGTTGTAACCAACATGTACACATATATGATAGGAATGTGATTGATTGCTGTAACTAACATGTACACATATATGATAGGAATGTGATTGATTGATGTAACCAACATGTACACATATATGATAGGAATGTGATTGATTGTTGTAACCAACATGTACACATATATGATAGGAATGTGATTGATTGTTATAACCAACATGTACGCATATATGATAGGAATATGATTAATTGTTGTAATCAACATGTACACATATATGATAAGAATATGTCTGAATGTTCTAATCAACATGTTGATAAATAGTCGAGTTGAGTGAAATGTCTTATCAACTGTACCACGTGATTGTTCCAGAACGGGCCGGTGTTACAGAAGAACAAGTAAGTAGAACGACCTTGACCATGCCTGACCTTGAGAAATTAATCATTAATTGTCGGTGTGACTAAACTGATTATGAATTGATTGACACTTCATTCTTCATCTTCTTTTGACCTTTCATTGTTTACTGTTCAGGTAAAGAAGTGTTAAATGTTGCGCTCTTTGCTCATGTGTTAGTCTCTACTGCTGGTAAGTTTGAGCATCGTTTCTAGAATTCCTTCAATCTAATTTTGTGAAGGGAACAGGCAAATAATTGCAATGCTGCGGTAAAGCTGGTAGCGAGGAGCCAGTGGTGGGGTGTGCTAAACACTCCAGAGTATGGTGACAGCTTTACAAGGAAGGAACACAACACAATACTGACGTTTCGGCCTGTGGCCTTCTTCAGAATACAAGGACAACGACAACAAAAGGTGAAGCACAATTATCTATAACTACATGTTAGATGATCAAGTGGAGAGCGAGGAAAGTAGGATGTTGAAATAAGAAAGGAGAGGGAAGAGAGAAATGTATACTACATGAGGAGAGGTAGGATGGGCGTCAAGATATATAATATAGAAAAAGAGGAAAATAATAAAGAAAAGAGAAATATGTATCATAAAATGCACTAAACTTAAAACAGCAAGTCTGCCCTCCGTTCTCTAATTTTGTGTACCAGAGAGCATGTAAACCTGGATAGGTCATATTTTTATGTTTCTGTTATATCATGTGGAGCCTCGGTGGCTAAGTGGGTAGTGTGCTCGCTTTCTAACCAGACGGGTCCAGGTTCGATACAAGCAGTGGCGGGATTTTTTTCGGACTAACAAGGCTCCGGGGTTCATCATCATTGAGTGCCCTCTCCGCAACGAAGGTTGGCTACCATGGATCGCCATTCTACTCTGTTTCTTGCTTTGATGGTACAGGTTGTCATACGTTGATTTGTCCATCTTTTGATTTTACTCGTCCATGTTATTCTTGGTCTACCTCTGCCTCTTGTACCTTGTATTTTCTCGTCCAGGATTACTTTTAGTAGGCTGTTGTGTCTTTTAACATGACCCAAAAATCGCATTTATCTTGTTTGAATTGTGCTTAGTAGTTCTCTATTCATTGATCCATGCTTTAAGACTTATTACATTTCTTCTTTTATGATATGAGTTTCAAAGTCTAATCTATTTTGATAGTTTTTTTGTATTATTGATGG
>JAVIAB010000101.1:56951661-56969161 GCA_032433765.1 Megaustenia siamemsis | reverse complement strand
ATTGCTGATCTAACCACAAAACAAGTATCCACCTTTTTAACTGTGCCGTGACGTGTGTGTATACTGACCATTTTATTCTCACATTTATGCGTCTAGAACAATTCTATTGATTTTCACATTTATATGTCTAGAACAGTTCCATTTAATCTCATATTTATAGGTCTAGAACAATTCTATTTATTCTCGCATTTATGACAAGAACTATTCTACATATTCTCCCATTTATATCTTGAGAAATTCTATTTACTCTCACATTCACAATTCTGCAATTAAATTTCTTGGTTCGGACATTTCACTGTTATAAGTTATAATTCGTGTATTCTTATTTCTCTGTAAGTTATAATTTGTGTATTCTTATTTCTCTGTAAGTTATAATTTGTGTATTCTTATTTCTCTGTAAGTTATAATTTGTGTATTCTTATTTCTCTGTAAGTTATAATTCGTGTATTCTTATTTCTCTGTAAGTTATAATTTGTGTATTCTTATTTCTCTGTAAGTTATAATTCTTGTATTCTTATTTCTCTGTAAGTTGTAATTTTTGTATTCTTATTTCTCTGTAAGTTATAATTCGTGTATTCTTATTTCTCTGTAAGTTGTAATTTTTGTATTCTTATTTCTCTGTAAGTTATAATTTTTGTATTCTTATTTCTCTGTAAGTTATAATTCTTGTATTCTTATTTCTCTGTAAGTTATAATTCTTGTATTCTAATGAGGCCCTTACTCCAACGGACAAGTGCTTGCCATTGATGCGGTTTTGTTTGGAGTCGTGCCATGGATCAGGTCAGCTATGATTCTGTATCTTCACTTCCTGTTTTACCCGTTCCGATGTCGAGGGAGATACAAAGTTCTAGTTCTCTCCTTTTTGGCGGCTTCAGCCCTTGATAATTGATGTTATAGTTTTTCTTTGATGTTGTCTGCCCATCCTACTCTCGATAGCTCAGTGGTTAGTGAACTGGACTACAAAGGACAAGAGTTAGGATTCGATCCCAACCGACGGCTTCCGGTTCACTCAGCCTTAAATGGGTACCAGATTTTATTCTAGGAAAGTAAAGCGACACGGGCGTAATACTGACCACATCACCCCAAATATCATGTGCTGAAAAAGGTCTGTACAAATTATGGTCACTAACACCATATTCCCTATACGCCACTTGGCGTGACAGGGCTCTTTACTTTTTTTTACCCATCCTACTCTGGGTCTGCCTCTTGCTCATCTCCCTTCTCCTCTTTTAATATGTGCTTTGTATGGTTAGTAATCACACGGCATATTATCTAAACGGACAACCCAGTTTATATGTTGTTTCTGTATGTAGTTTAGGATTGGTTCAATGCCTACTCTTTCTCTTATATCATTTCTGATTCTGTCTTTTCTAGTCACTCCAAGCGCTTTTCTCCAACATCTCATCTTTGTGGTGACAAGTTTTCTTTTATTCTATGTTGTGAACATGTTTGGCATTGGTAGCATAATGTTGACATGGATGTACATTGTATAAGATGTATCTTGATGGCAATAGGTATTGCTTGTGTTCAAGTATAGAGGATAGGTGTCTGAATATTTGGTTTGGATCTTATTGCATCAGATGTATAGTTCTTTGTCGATTTTCTTCTTCATAGATTGCTATTCCCAGATATTTAAAGTGTGGTGCTTGTTTTATAACTTGATGTTCCAATAACTTTGTTTAGTGTCTTCTTTTGTCTTCCTATTAATAACTTCTAGGTTTTTTTTTTCAGTACATATTTTCATATTATTCATTTTACATTCTATATTCAAAGACAGCAGATGTTGAGGTTCTGTTTCTTCGTGAGCTATTAGGGTCTTGCTACTTGCTTACGTTCGCCCTATGACTAAAGTGTTCTAGAGTATTCGTAGACTGTAGAATTCCTCTTAGTCATCCGCCCTTAAAAGGACATGAAGTGGACGTGTCTGCGTTGTGCGGTGGTTTGCAGTATAACTGTTATATTTGCGCCTTTCGGCCCAACAGATCCGACTTCAGCACGACATTTTTGAGCACCGGGTTGTCTTCCCTCTTCGATCCCTGCTCGCTTGGCTAGACTAGGCAGGTTAGTCTGTTACTGGAGGCACCACGGAGAGGTGGAGCAGGGTCTGGATGGCTTTGGTTCACGGATGCTGGCGCAAGCCATCAGGTGTGGGTCGCTGACAGCTTCCAGCTCTGGTGCTGGGTGGCGCGCCTTCGCCTCCTATTAGGGTCTTGTTGTCCGAATAAAGTAGTTCATTGATATCTTCACAATGTGATTTGGCATCCTTGCTTATTTTATCGATGTGTGTGATAAACAAATGTGGTGACAACACGCAGACTTGTCTTACTCCAGATATTGCTACGAATGGTTTTCATGTACCTTAACTTGCTCTAATCACACTCCTACAGTTACTATATAAACTCTGGTAACACTTAATAAGGTGGTTATTTACTCCGTAATGAGCCAATGTTTGCCATCGTATGTTTCTATCCAGGGGTTAAGGCAAAGAAATGCTAATGAATGTATACAAATGCGACGTTGCAGTAAAGCACTTTTATGCATTCACACACAGGATAGACATTTTTCTTTAACATATTTCGAATATTTTGGTTTTGAATGTTTCGTTTTTAGTTTTGTGTGTGTGTGTGTGTGTTTTTCTTGTTTGTTCCTGTTGAAGGCCTATTGGGCCGAAACGTCGTTTAATCTGTGTCGTCCACTTATCACGTAAAGCTTCTAACATACCTTTTTTTTTTAGTTTTTAATTTTTCCTCCTATGTTTCTATCCACCAAACGGAAAGCTTTCTCTTGATCCACAAATGCTATGCACGTATTCTGCTTATTTTCTATGTTCTTCTCTACGTGCTGCCTGTGTGTGAATATTCCGCTGTGGAGTTGAATCTTTGAGTCAATCAATTCTTCTTAATTCTTGAAATATGCAACAATTCGGTATTATTTGTTGTATTGTGTTAGTTTAGCCAACATTTAGCCAACATTATGCACATTTAACCAGCATTAAGTCAACATTAGTTGACTTTTAGCCAAACTTCAGCCAGCTATTGGCACACTTAGCCAACATTCAGCCAGCTATGGGCACACTTAGCCATCATTCAGCCAGCTATGGGAACACTTAGCCAACATTCAGCCAGCTATGGGCACACTTAGCCAACATTCAGCATGCTATGGGCACACTTATCCAACATTCAGCCAGCTATGGGAACACTTAGCCAACATTCAACCAGCCATGGGAACACTTAGCTAACATTCAGCCGGCTATGGGAACACTTAGCCAACATTCAGCCATCTATGGGCACACTTAGGCAACATTCAGCCAGCTATGGCAACACTTAGCCAACATTAAGCCAGCTACAGGAACACTTAGCCAACATTCAGCCAGCTATGGGCACACCTAGCCAACATTCAGCCTGCTATGGGCACACTTAGTCAACATTCAGCCAGCTATGGGAACACTTAGCCAACATTCAGCCAGCTATGGGAACACTTAGCCAACACTCAGCCATCTATGGGCACACAAAGTAACATTCAACCAGCGATGGGAACATTTAGCCACCATTCAGCCAGCTATGAGCACACTTAGCCAACATTCAGCCAGATATGGGAACACTTAGCCAACATTCGCCAGCTATGGGAACACTTAGCCACCATTCAGCCAGCTATGGGCACACTTAGCCAACATTCAGCCAGCTATGGGAACACTTAACTAACATTCAGCCAGCTATGGGCACACATAGCCAACATTCAACCAGCGATGGGAACACTTAGTCACCATTCAGCCAGATATGGGAACACTTAGCGAACATTCAGCCAGCTATGGGAACACTTAGCCAACATTCAGCCAGCTATGGGAACACTTAGCCAACATTCAGCTAGATATGGGAACACTTAGCCACCATTCAGCCAGCTATGGGAACACTTAGCCAACATTCAGCCAGATATGGGAAAATTAGCCAACATTCAGCCAGATATGGGAACACTTAGCCAACATTCAGCCAGCTATGGGAACACTTAGCCAACATTCAGCCAGATATGGGAACACTTAGCCACCATTCAGCCAGCTATGGGAACACTTAGCCACCATTCAGCCAGCTATGGCCACACGTAGCCAACATTCAACCAGCGATGGGAACACTTAGCCACCATTCAGCCAGCTATGAGCACACTTAGCCAACATTCAGCCTGATATGGGCACACTTAGTCAACATTAAATAACATTTATCAAACATTAGGAGCAATTAGCCAACATTAGAACCAGTAGGCAATATTAAGCACATTTAGCTACATTAGGAACATTTAGCCAACATTAGGAACATTTAGCCAACATTAGGAACATTTTGCCAACATTAGGAACATTTAGCCAACATTTAGCCAATATAAGGAGCATTTAGCCAACATTAGAAACATTTAGCCAACATTAGAAACATTTAACCAACATTAGAAACATTTAGCTAACATTAAGAACATTTAGCCAACATTGGAAACATTTAGTCAACATTAGAAACATTTAGTCAACATTAGAAACATATAGTCAACATTAGGAACATTTAGTCAACATTAGAAACATTTAGCCAACATTAGAAACATATAGCCAACATTAGAAACATTTAGTCAACATTAGAAACATTTAGCCAACATTAGAAACCTATAGCCAACATTAGAAACATTTATCCAACATTAAAAACATTTAGTCAACATTTGAAGTATTTAGCCGACATTAGAAATATATATCTAACATTAGAAAAATTTAGTCTACATTAGAAACATTTAGCGAACATTAGAAACATATAGCGAACATTAGAAACATTTAGTCAACATTAGAAACATTTAGTCAACATTAGAAACATTTATCCAACATTAGAAACATTTAGCCAACATTAGGAACACTTAGCCAACATTAGAAATATATATCCAACATTAGAAACATATATCCAACATTAGAAAAATTTTGCCAACATTAGGAACATTTAACCAATATAAGGAGCATTTAGCCGACATTAGAAACATTTAGCCAACATTAAGCCAATATAAGGATCATTTAGCCAACATTAGAAACATTTAGCCAATATTAGACATATTTAGCCAACATTTAGCCAACATTATGCCATAATTTAACCAACATTTAGTTAAAATTATGCACATTTAGCCAACATGTTGACAACATTTAGCCAACATGTGAACTTTCATAAATATTACTTGAACATTTTATAATAGATTGATTATTTGAGTTATTCCTATGATTTATTGTTCTTTCTTCTTAGTTTCATTTGAAACTTCTATTTCCTAGCGTATGTCTATTTGTAGCTTATGTAACAATAGAAGAATACATTTTACATCGAGTGGTCGGATCATTGTGTGTTGTCTTTGATGATCTTACACCTACTTTTTTTTTATTGATTGGGTATCCCTTTGGGCCCAATGCGATGCATAGGACAAAGTCCTAGTTGTCCATGTCTGACGGTCAGCCACAAGCTGTTTTAGTTCTTGATTGTTTTTGAGACCCATAGCAACGCTCTCTTTGTTGATGGTTCTACGCAGGGTTTCTTTCGGTCTTCCTCGTTTTATTTTACCTTGTGGTCTCCATATAAGGGCTTGGTGAGGTAGACTTCTAACGTCCATTCTGAGAACATGGTCAAGGTATTTCCAGCGTCGCTTTCTAACGTAGTTGGATACACAGTCATGTTAAGTTCATGTCTTATTACTGTAATTGATTCGAAGTCTCACCGACGGGTGTTTGGCAGTGTTTGGCAGTGTTTGGCAGTGTTTGGCAGTGTTTGGCAGTGTTTGGCAGTGTTTGGCAGTGTTTGGCAGTCTCCGAAGACATTTGTTCTCGAAAGCGTTTAGTCATTGATCTAAAGCTTTTGTTGTTTCCCGGGCCCGCATGTTAATGCTGGACTCACACATGGATTAAAGATTGACACATTTATACACCGGGAACCGCGATAGCTCAGTGGTTAGTGAACTGGACTACAAAGGATAAGGGGTAGGATTCGATCCCAACCGACGGCTTCTGGGTTCAACCAGCCTTAAATGGGTACTGGATTTTTTTTCTGGGAAAGTAAAGCAGCACGTGCGTAATACCGACCACATTACCCCAAAAATCATGTGCTGAAGGTCTGTAAAATATATGGTCACTAACACCATATTTCCATATACGCCACTTCGCGTGACGGGGGTACTTTACTTTTTTTTTTACATTTATACACCGATTGCTGTACTTCTCTCTTCTACAGTCGTCTTCTATTTGTTATGATCTGTTCCAATAATGAACGATAACAGTTTGTCCTAATCAACCATCAGCTCGTGACAGTCATCGTCTGTTAGAATGAATGAACCTCTTTAGTTATTGAGTTATTGAGCTATTTGCGGGTCATCATCATTGCACTCCGAACATGTCCACAGGTTCTCAGATCCCCTCCTCAGCAATTCCCTCAGTGTCCAGCGACTGACGACTCCAGTTCTATGTTGGTTGATAAGTCTTCTTACACGGTCACTAATTTTCTCATTTCTGGCTGTGCCCATCTTAACTCCCATTTCCATCATCCGAAGAAGTGACGTGGATCTGTGTTTGTCGAAGTCCTGTGCTCTTCTCACATCTCGGAGGACATTGATGATGTCCGCCCGATCCATTGGTTGCCCGTCCTCAACGACAGCACAGCTAGCCAACCTGTCCGCTCTTTCATTTCCCCGTACTCCCGCATGTCCAGGGACATAGACAAAGGTGACCTTACGTATTTTGGATTTCTGCAACGACACGAACCAGTGCATGCGTACAGAGCCCGCCTACAACTTTTTTTATCATGCTCATCGAATCACTCAGCATACATGCGTGGGTGTAGTCTTGTGACTCTAACCATTTAAATGTCTTGCTCACTGCCATCACCTCCATTGTCATGCTACTCGTGGTCATGACGTATGCACCACTGACCTCTTTAGTTCGAAGTGCCAGCAGCATGATAGCCCGGAGACCCAACGCTACAAGACTAGCACAGGGGGGAAATAGCATGTCTCGTGTTAGAAATATATGTCAATGACTTCACTGACGGTGTGAACTCGACATAACATCAATCACGGTGTTAACTCGATATGACTTCACTGACGGTGCGAACACGACATGACTTCATTGACGGTATGAACTCTGATGACTTCGTGACTGTGTGAACATGACATGACTTCATTGGCGGTGTGAACACAACATGACTTCACTGACGGTGTGACCCCGTCATTACTTCACTGACGGTGTGACCCCAGCATTACTTCACTGACGGCGTGACCCTGGCATTACTTCACTGACTGTGTGACCTCGGCATTACTTCACTGACGGCGTGACCCCGGCATTACTTCACTGACGGTGTGACCCCGGCATTACTTCACTGACGGTGTGACCCCGGCATTACTTCACTGACGGTGTGACCTCGGCATTACTTCACTGACGGCGTGACTTCAGCATTACTTCACTGACGGTGTGAGCCCGGCATTACTTCACTGACGGCGTGACTTCGGCATTACTTCACTGACGGCGTGACCCCAGCATTACTTCAATGACGGTGTGACCTCGTCATGGCTTCACTGACTGTGTACACCTCGAAGATGAAATCATGTAAAGTAGAAGAAATGACAAGCAAAGAAACGTGGCTTTTGTCAACATTCAAGTCATGTCAAATGTCATCTTCTGCAGGTTTATAACGAAAAGGCTTATGTAAGTGAAACAATGTAAACCTGGCGTGTACACAAAACAAAAACAGACTCATGAAACATATACTCTGTCTTTATATTAAATCCATCACCTCAGATAAAGAACTTTAACTTTTCAATTAGTTTTTTTAAAAAGTTAAACAATTCACTAACTATAAAACTGCAAAGGCTGTCACATAGGGTAATTCTTTTATAAAGTCTGTTAAGAAAGAGAAGCTATTAGAGTATGAATTATGTGTTCAGTTACTATTTCAGACCAGGGAGCGGAATACGGCTTGTCTTTCAGGTTGCAGCTGTCGTTCTATTTGTCAAAATTCTTACCTTGAAAACAAGAACTCTTTGTTATCGTCAGACTCCGATAGAACTAGGTAGAGAAACCCATCTAGCTTGAGATCGGTGATAACTAATTAAGAAAAAAATATAGAAGCTGATTAGTCAGGTGGAGATTGAATGAGGGACATTTCAACTGTAAGGCGAACGAACTACCCATGATGTTATATCGATTCCAACTACCTACCTATATAAGAGCGTGTATACGTGTCCTCCAAACTATTTATATGATTCTGTGAATAGACATCGATGAATGCATATTAAACGATCTCTAAGGGACACAGATGACCCAACTCAAATATTGTGTAAAGGTGAATACTACCTTAGAAGGAACAAAGGTAAGGGTAGAAATAGGGAATGGACAAATAACTGCAGTGCTGAGGTAAAGCTGGTAGCAGGGAGCCAGTAGCGAGGTGTGACGTACACTCCTTAAAGGTTTCGTGATAGCTTTACAAAAAAGGAACACAACAAAATACCTTGTGTTCCCTTGTTGTAAAGCTGTCACCATACCTTGTGTTCCCTTGTTGTAAAGCTGTCACCATACCTTGTGTTCCCTTGTTGTAAAGCTGTCACCATACCTTGTGTTCCCTTGTTGTAAAGCTGTCACCATACCTTGTGTTCCCTTGTAAAGCTGTCACCATACCTTGTGTTCCCTTGTTGTAAAGCTGTCACCATACCTTGTGCTCCCTTGTTGTAAAGCTGTCACCATACCTTGTGCTCCCTTGTTGTAAAGCTGTCACCATACATTGTGTTCCCTTGTTGTAAAGCTATCACCATACCTTAGGGAACAGGCAAATAATTGCAATGCCTTTCTTATTTCATAATCCTACTTTCTTCTCTTCTTTTCTGTCCACCTCTCCATTCTCCTGATCATCTAACATGTAGATATAGATAATTGTGCTTCATTGTTTGTGGTTGTTGTCCTTGTTTTCTGAAGAAGGCTACTAGCCGAAACGTCAGTATTGTATTGTGTTCCCTATTTGTAAAGCTGTCACCATACCTTGGAGTGTCTAACACTCCCCATCACTGGCTCCTTATCACCATACCTTGTTTTCCCTTGTTGTAAAGATATCAACATACCTTGTGTTTCCTTGTTGGAAAGGAATCACCATACCTTGTGTTCCCTTGTTGTAAAGCTGTCACCATACCTTGTGTTCACTGGTTGTAAAGATGTCACCATACCTTGTGTTCCCTTGCTGTAAAGCTGGCCCCAGACATTGTGTTCCCTTGTTGTAAAGCTATCAACATACCTTGTTTTCCCTTGTTGTAAAGCTATCACCATACCTTGTGTTTCCTTGTTGTAAAGGAATCACAATACCTTGTGTTCCCTTGTTGTAAAGCTATCACCATACCTTGTGTTCACTGGTAGTAAAGCTATCACCATACCTTGTATTTCCTTGTTGTAAAGCTGTCACCATATCTTGTTGTAAAGGAATCACCATACTTTGTGTTCCCTTGTTGTAAAGCTATCAACATACCTTGTGTTCCCTTTTTGTAAAGCTATCACCATACCTTATGTTCCCTTTTTGTAAAGCCATCACCATACCTTATGTTCCCTGGTTGTAAAGCTATCACCATACCTTGTTTTCCCTGTTGTAAAGCTGTCACCATACCTTGTAGGAGCCTACGTCACAACTCGCTACTGGCTCCTAAGGATATAAATAAATTAACCCCTGTATTAAGACTGGTAGAGTACGCGTACTTTGCAGTAAAGCTCACATCATGATGTTTGTCATGTAACAGCTCAGGTCTTTACACACAAACTGGGCATTGATCAAATAGTATCTACTAAAAGCCAACATCATCATTGAGTGCCGTCTCTGCATCGAAGTTTAGCTACCATGGAGCGACATCGTACTCTATCTCTTTCTTTGATAGTACAGGTTGTCATTTGTTGACTTGTCCGTCTTTTGATGTTACTCGCCCGTATCAGTCTTGGCCTGCCTCTGCCCCTTTTACCTTGTATTTTATACAAATCAACAAGTCGATATTGTAAAAGAAAACTCATCATCATCGAATGCCGTCTCCGCATCGAAGCCTGGCTACCATGAAGCACCATTTTCTTGCTTTGATGGTGCAGGTTCTCATAGACTGACTTGTCCATTTTTAATCTTACTCGTCCATGTTAGTCTTGGTCTTATGACAACAGCTGGAATTTCTCTCCGTGGCTTTCTTTGGGAAATTACGTGATGAGGCTCCAATCTATTTCACGGTGGTCTGCCATATGTGTCGTTCGTGTTCTGAATATGCCTCATGTGTACCACACACTTTGCTGTTTTCTCTTTCTGGGCCGTTGATCATTTCTGATTCATCCGCCCCATCCACCGTCACAGACATTTAACAAAAAAAGCCAGATAGTAGAAGAAAAACCTAATTTACCAGCAATCACATAAATAGTGAAAATAGTAAGAATAAGCTTTGCTCCCTTACCAATCGGATACAATATAAGCAATTAAATAAATGGGATACCAATGGCTCGTATACATCGCACTATACAGAGTGTAACAGCCAATACTTGCATAGCATGAAGGTATGGACATGACTACAAAATAAAATGTATGGAGAAAACATCAAATAGATCATTATCATCAAGTACCGGGCCTGGTGGCGTAGGTGATCATGTCTCTCAGCAACTTTCGAACTCGACAGCTATTTATCATTTCTCTTGTTGACCTTCTGCCAAGCCATTCTTTTAAGCTGTCTGGTATATTTTCTCTTTGCTTCCCTCTATCTCTTCGTCCCTCAAATGTTCCAGTTGTTACAATATATCCCAGTTGTTCTCTTCTCATTACACGGCCAAACAAAGATGATTGTTTCTTCCTAATGGAAATTAGCTCTCTTTTTGCTTTGACCTCTTTCAGAAAATGTTCATTACTCTTCTTAGCAGTCCATGGTATTCTCAATATTCTTCTGTAAAACCATATTTCTACAGACTTCAGTGATGTTCGTGTCTGTTGTCCTATTGTCCATGATTCACATCCATATGTCAAGACTGGCGCTACTAATTATCAAATAAATACCATAATTATAATAACAACTAAAATATCAAGTTCAGTAAACTCAATAACTTGAGGTTTCGCGAACTTTGTTTTCGCAGAAAAACATTTGTTAGAGCTCAGCTAACTAGAGATAATAAGTAGGGGAGCCCAGGTAAGGAAATATAAAGACAGGACAAAGAAGTTGGATGAAAAGAGGAAAGCAGAACTTCATCAACATGGAAACTATCTTTACGGCATTTTGCCATTGAAGCATGGTTTTTCTTCTACTGGGGTCTATACCTTTCCCTTTACTGGGATCCGCCCCTTTCCCATTACTGGGGTCCGCGCCTTTCCCATTACTGGGGTCCGCCCCTTTCCCATTACTGGGGTCCGCGCCTTTCCCATTAAAGGGGTACGCCCCTTTCCCATAACTGGGGTCCGCCCCTTTCCCATTACAGGGGTCCGCCCCTTTCCCATTACTGGGGTCTGTCCCTTTCCCATTACTGGGGTCTGTCGGGGCTAGTTGAAGGTTCTAAGAATAAAGGTCGCTTGGCCAGTGCAGTAACCTCGAGGAGTTGATCTAATTTAATTATTTTACTTCCGACTGAAACTGTTGACCCTCCTGATATTCGACCACGCTGTTCTTCAGGTTTGGCGCCCGACAAGTTATCGATTCGGCCACCCGGTCTCATACATCTACTTCACTCTACCCCACACCCCTAAATTTGGACATTACAAACAAAAGATCTCATACAGAAGTTGGTTACAGATAGCCATGATGCTTTGACTGATTTTCAGATGTAGAGATATAACAATATACAAGAGAATAGATACATGACATACAGAACAGATAAGGAATAGATCATACAACACAGATACAGAGTAGATCATACACCATAGATACAGAGTAGATCATACAGGACAGATACATAGTAGATCATACAGGACAGAAACGGATTAGGTCATACAGGACAAATAAAGAGTAGATCATACAGGACAGATACATAGTAGATCATACAATACATATACATAGTAGATCATACAATACAGATACATAGTATATCATACCATACAGAAAAAGAGTAGATCATACAGGACAGATACATAGTAGATCATACAATACAGATACATAGTAGATCATACAGGACAGATACAGAGTAGATCAATCAATACAGATACATAGTAGATCATACTGGACAGATACATAGTAGATTATACAATAAGGATACATAGTAGATCATACAATATAGATAAAGAGTAGATCATACAGGACAGATACAGAGTAGATCATACAGAACAGATACATAGTAGATCATACAATACAGATAAAGAGTAGATCATACAGGACAGATACAGAGTAGATCATACAGAACAGATACATAGTAGATCATACAGGACAGATACATAGTAGATCAAACAGGGCTGATACATAGGATATCATACAGGACAGATACATAGTAGATCATACAGGACAGATACATAGTAGATCAAACAATACAGATACATAGTATATCATACAATACAGATACATAGTAGATCATACAGAACAGATACATAGTAGATCAAACAGGACAGATACATAGTAGATCAAACAGGACAGATACATAGTAGATCAAACAGGACAGATACATAGTTGTTAATACAACACATATACGCAGTAGATCATACAACACAGATACAGAGGAGATCGTACAGAACAGATACAGAGTAGATAATATAACACAGATACAGAGTAGATCATACAAAACAGATACAGAGTAGATCATACAGAACAGATACAGAGTAGATCATACAAGAAAGATACAGAGGAGATCGTACAGAACAGATACAAAGAGGTTAATACAACACAGATACAGAGTAGATCATACAAAACAGATATAGAGTAGATCATACAGAACAGATACAGAGTAGATCATACAGAAAAGATACAGAGGAGATTGTACAGAACAGGTACAGAGTAGATAATACAACACAGATACAGAGTAGATCATACAGGATAGATACATAGTAGATCATACAGGACAGATTCAGAGGAGATCGTACAGGACAGATACAAAGTAGATCATACTCGACAGATACATAGTAGATCATACAGAAAAGATACAAAGTAGATCATACTGGACAGATACAGAGTAGATTATACAGAAAAGATACAAAGTAGTTCATACTGGACAGATACAGAGTAGATCGTACAGAAAAGATATAACGTAGATCATACTGGACAGATGCAGAGTAGATTATACAGAAAAGATACAAAGTAGATCATACTGGACAGATACACAGTAGATCATACAGAAAAGATACGTAGTAGATCATACAGAACAGATGCAGAGTGGATCATAAAGAACAGATACAGAGTAGATCATACAGGACAGATACAGTGTAGATCATACAGAACAGATACAGAGTAGATCATACAGAACAGATACAGAGTAGATCAAACAGAACAGATACAGAGTAGATCAAACAGGACAGATACATAGTAGATCAAACAGGACAGATACATAGTAGATCAAACATGACAGATACATAGTAGATCAAACAGGACAGATACATAGTAGATCAAGCAGGACAGATACATAGTAGATCAAACAGGACAGATACATAGTTGTTAATACAACACATATACGGAGTAGATCATACAACACAGATACAGAGGAGATCGTACAGAACAGATACAGAGTAGATAATACAACACAGATACAGAGTAGATCACACAAAACAGATACAGAGTAGATCATACAGAACAGATACAGAGTAGATCATACAAGAAAGATACAGAGGAGATCGTACAGAACAGATACAGAGTAGATAATACAACACAGATACAGAGTAGATCATACAAAACAGATACAGAGTAGATCATACAGGATAGATACATAGAAGATTATACAGAAAAGATACAAAGTAGTTCATACTGGACAGATACAGAGTAGATCATACAGAAAAGATACAAAGTAGATCGTACAGAAAAGATACAGAAGAGATTGTACAGAACAGGTACAGAGTAGATAATACAACACAGATACAGAGTAGATCATACAAAACAGATACAGAGTAGATCATACAGGACAGATACATAGTAGATCATACAGGACAGATTCAGAGGAGATCGTACAGGACAGATACAAAGTAGATCATACTGGACAGATACAGAGTAGATCATACAGAAAAGATACAAAGTAGATCATACTGGACAGATACAGAGTAGATAATACAGAAAAGATACAAAGTAGTTCATACTGGACAGATACAGAGTAGATCATACAGAAAAGATACAAAGTAGATCATACTGGACAGATGCAGAGTAGATTATACAGAAAAGATACAATGTAGATCATACTGGACAGATACACAGTAGATCGTACAGAACAGATGCAGAGTGGATCATAAAGAACAGATACAGAGTAGATCATACAGGACAGATACAGTGTAGATCATACAGAACAGATACAGAGTAGATCATACAGAACAGATACAGAGTAGATCAAACAGAACAGATACAGAGTAGATCAAACAGGACAGATACATAGTAGATCAAACATGACAGATACATAGTAGATCAAACAGGACAGATACATAGTAGATCAAGCAGGACAGATACATAGTAGATCAAACAGGACAGATACATAGTTGTTAATACAACAAATATACGGAGTAGATCATACAACACAGATACAGAGTAGATCGTACAGAACAGATACAGAGTAGATAATACAACACAGATACAGAGTAGATCACACAAAACATATACAGATTAGATCATACAGAACAGATACAGAGTAGATCATACAAGAAAGATACAGAGGAGATCGTACAGAACAGATACATAGTAGATAATACAACACAGATACAGAGTAGATAATACAACACAGATACAGAGTAGATCATACAAAACAGATACAGAGTAGATCATACAGGACAGATACATAGTAGATCATACAGGACATATACAGAGTAGATCGTACAGGACAGATACAAAGTAGATCATACTGGACAGATACAGAGTAGATCATACAGAAAAGATACAAAGTAGATCATACTGGACAGATACAGAGTAGATCATACAGAAAAGATACAAAGTAGATCATACTGGACAGATACAGAGAAGATTATACAGCAAAGATACAAAGTAGATCATACTGGACAGTACAGAGTAGATTATTCAGAAAAGATACAAAGTAGATCATACTGGACATATGCAGAGAAGATTATACAGAAAAGATACAAAGTAGATCATAATTGACAGATGCAGAGTAGATCATACAGAAAAGATACGGAGTAGATCATACAGAACAGATACGGAGTAGATCATACAGAAAAGATGCAGAGTGGATCATAAAGAACAGATACAGAGTAGATCATACAGGACAAATACAGAGTAGATCATACAGAACAGATACAAAGTAGATCATACAGAACAGAAACAGAGTAGATCATACAGAACAGATAAAGAGTAGATCATACAGAACAGATACAGAGTAGATCATACAGAACAGATACAGAGTAGATCATACAGAAAAGATACGGAGTAGATCATACAGAACAGATACAGAGTAGATCATACAGAAAATATACGTAGTTGATCATACAGAAAAGATACAGTGTAGATCATACAGAAAAGATACAGAGTAGATCATACAGGACAGATACAGAGTAGATCATACAGAACAGATACAGAGTAGATCATACAAAACAGATACAGAGTAGATCATAAAGAAAAGATACGGTGTTGATCATACAGAAAAGATACGGAGTAGATCATACAGAACAGATACATATTAGATCATACAGAACAGATACAAAGTAGATCATACAGAAGAGATACTGAGTAGATCATAACAAAAAAGATACAGAGTAAATCATACAGAACAGATACAGAGTAGATCATACAGAAAAGATACAGAGTGGATTATACAGAACAGATACGGAGTAGATCATACAGAACAGATACAGAGTAGGTCATACAGAACAGATACGGTGTAGATCTTACAGAATAGATACGGAGTTGATCATACAGAACAGATACGGAGTAGATCATACAGAACAGATACAGAGTAGATCATACAGGACAGATACAGAGTAGATCATACATTACAGATACAGAGTAGATCATACACGACAGATACGGAGTAAGTCATACAGAACAGATACAGAGTAGATCATACAGGGCAGATACAGAGTAGATCATACAGGACAGATACAGAGTAGATCATACTGGACAGATACGGAGTAGATCATACAGAACAGACAGAGAGTAGATCACACAGGACAGATACAGAGTAGATCATACAGGACACATACGGTGTAGATCATACAGAACAGATACGGTATAGATCAGACATGACAGATACAGAGTAGATCATACAGGACACATACGGTGTAGATTATACATAACAGATACGGTGTAGAGCATACAGGATAGATACAGAGTAGATCATACAGGACACATACGGTGTAGATCATACAGAACAGATACGGAGTAGATCTTACAGAAGAAATACTGAGTAGATCATACTGGGCAGATGCTCAGTCGACCATACAGGACAACGCTGACAGATAGAGAGATATTCGAAAAAGCAATAAACACGATGCTACAGCAAGACATTAGAAAATTGTGATCATTGACGTCAGATCTTGATTCATGACTGAAATTTGTGTTCTTGAAAGTCAACTCAGATTTGATAACTTGTTCTACATTTGGTTTTACAGCCTGCGTGACGAGTGTCCTATAGAACCGTTTAATATGAGCAACACTAAATGTTGAAGTTAGAGTGACCGTAGACTGTGTTCATCATGGCAGCAATGAGTATCAAATAAAAATGGTCTACTCTGTACTGAACTCAACAAGCTAGAAAAGATGACGGTTTTCTACATTAAACTCTTTCTCTAAAGATTGAGACCAATAACAGAACTACAGTTAAGCGATTCTCATAGGGGGATCTGTAAAAACATAGGCTGTTCTGGCGCTCTATACACTTTAAGACAGCTATCAGAAAAAACCGACAGAAAACAATCAAAATATTACATAGCTGTCATTGACCAGGAAAAAGCATTCGAAAGAGTAAATAGAGAACAGCTGTGGCAAATACTAACAACTTACGGAGTAAGTCAACATATAACCAACCTAATTAAAAGTCTCTACATCAACAGCAGCTGCACAGTCAGAACAGCAGCAGGCTACACGGACCATTTTGAAGTTTGATCAGGTGTAAGACAGAGGTGTGTACTATCCCCACTACAGTTTATTACAAACATGGACTATATGTTACATGGAACTTCCGGTCAATATGGTGGATAGGCGGCAGGAACCATTAATGACTATATCTGAAACGTATTCCTTATTGCAGTTTCCTCATTCCAAGTTAGGCTTGTTGCAGGAGCTACTGAGTTAGGTGCTCGGTGCACACCGTGAGCTGTGCGTTTTATCCGTTTTGATCGCATTTCGATATTCCGATTGTTAACGATAAATGATGCTATCGTATGATTTAGAACAGATGGCTGTG
>JAVIAB010000101.1:56759161-56939161 GCA_032433765.1 Megaustenia siamemsis | reverse complement strand
GGTTAACAAAGTTCCCAAATATTTAAATTAATTTACCTCGTTTTAATATTGTTCCACTTGTCTTTATTTTTCACAGAGGTGATGTCTCTTTCTTTGTTGTTACCATTACTTCTGTCTATTCGCTATTAAGGCTGAGTCCTTTATTTTTTATTTCTTTCACTGTAATGTCTAATATCTCTTGTAATTCATTTTCACTCTTAGCGATTAAGACTGGATTATCAGCATACCTTAGATTATTTATATTGTGACCTCCAATTGTTATTCCAGACATGCCCCTTATGGATCTTAAAATAGTCTCACTATAAATATTAAACAAATCTGGTGACAGCACGCAACCATGCCTCATACCCTAGTATTTATATACAAGGAAAAATGATCTTTGGTATGGATATACAAGGAGTGACGATCTCTGGTATAAATATACCAGCAATGGCAAAAGGATCAGTGACACAATATCCACTATTTTATCACCTGTCTTTACCCTAGCACCTGCATTTCACTGAGAACTTCTTATCTATACTGATATATGCTCCTATCAACAGGACGATTTCAAAGTAAGTTTGTTCACCAATAGACTAATTGTAAATAATAAATTATAACTTGTTTACAGTCGACGAACAGCAGTATAGATTACTTATACGTTGAAATAATATTAATACATGAGATGTGGGTGGCTGGCTGGTCTCGAGGCAAGACGCCGGCCTCGAGACAGAGAGGTCGTTGGTTCAAATCCCGGCTACACCAGTTGGGATTTTTATTTATGATTTCTCTCTGCTGCTACCACCCCTGGTCTCAGCAGCGAAGCCCCGCTTGAAACGTCAGTTACCCATGGACAGAAAAAATATGAGTACCTCCGAAGATGATGTTATCTGCCTGTGCGGCGAGGGACCCCTGTGCACACGGCTGCCAGGGTAAAACGGGAAAAAACAAGCAAAATTCTGCTCCTAGTCTCTAGGGACTTCGTTAGATGTCAAAAGCTGGCAAACGAAAAAAAAATACATGAGTTGTATCTAATGTCAATTAAATAACTAACTATCAAACCAACTAGCTAACTGGCTAGTCGTATTAGAACATGTATCACATAAGTAGTTGTGAACATTTGTCATAGAAGTAGTTCGGAACTGTTAACACCTAACAACATGTGAAGTATTGGATGGAAAGAAAACACATGATGAAACTATTGAGCTACTAAAAATGAAATGAGAATTAATAAATACAATTCAAATAAGACAAATTAGATTTTTGGGGCATGTTAAAAGACACAACAGCATACGAAAAGAAATCTTAGAAAGGAAAATACAAGGTAAAAGAGGCAGAGGCAGACAAAGACTAAAATGGACGAGAAAATCTAAAGTTGGACAAACCAGTCTGTGACAACCAGCACCATAAAAGCAAAAGACTGTGCGGAGTGGCGCTCCATGGTAGCCAACCTTCGACGGCACTCGATGATGATGATGAAAATAAAGAGTTAATTGTAAAATTAATGTTAAAGATTTAGATGAGAACTTGTGTCACAGATTTAGTTGAGAACTTGTGTCACAGATTTAGATGGGAACTCGTGTCACATATTTATCTGAGAACTTGTAACACAGATTAAGGTGAAAACTTGTGTCACAGATTTAACTGAGAACTTGTGTCGCAGATTTAGTTGAGAACTTGTGTCACAGATTTAGATGAGAACTTGTGGCACAGATTTAGCTGCGAACTTGTGTCACAGATTTAGCTGAGAATTTGTGTAACAGATTTAGCTTAAAACTTGTGTCACAAATTTATCTGAGAACTTGTGTCACAGATTTAGCTGAGAACTTGTGTAACAGATTAAGGTGAGAACTTGTGTCACAGATTTAGTTGAGAACTTGTGTAACAGATTTAGCTGGGAAATCGTTGCACAGACTCAGTTGAGAACTTGTGTCACAGATTTAGCTGAGAACTTGTGTCACAGATTTAGTTGAAAACTTGTGTCACAGATTTAGTTGAAATCTTGTGTCACAGATTTAGTTGAGAACTTGTGTTACAGATTTAGCTGAGAACTTGTGTCATAGATTTAGCTGAGAACTTGTGTCACAGATTTAGTTGAGAACTTGTGTTACAGATTTAGTTGAGAACTTGTGTCACAGATTTAGTTGAGAACTTGTGTCACAGATTTAGTTGAGAACTTGTGTCACAGATTTAGTCGAGAACTTGTGTCACATATTTAGCTGAGAACTTCTGCACAGATTTAGCTGAGAATTTGTATTCCAGATTTAGTTGAAAACTGGTGTCACAGATATAGTTGAGAACTTGTGTCACATACTTAGTTGAGAACTTGTATCACAGACGTGGTAGAGAACTCAATCACAGACGTGGTAGAGAACTCAATCACAGACGTGATAGAGAACTCAATCACAGACGTGGTAGAGAACTCAATCACAGACGTGGTAGATAACTCAATCGCAGACGTGGTAGAGAACTCAATCGCAGACGTGATAGAGAACTCAATCACAGACGTGGTAGAGAACTCAATCACAGACGTGGTAGATAACTCAATCGCAGACGTGGTAGAGAATAATTTCAGTTTTCTAACATATCATCATTCTCTGCTCTTTCAGGCAATCAATAAATCCCTGGAGGTATCCAAACTGATATGTATTTAGTGTTCATGTGAATTACGAAATGATTTATTTTGTCTACGGTACAACATTTTCTAAATATAAAATATTGTATTTACGAGTATCACGAGCTCATCATCATATCAATCATCATCATCATCATTATCATTATCATCATCACCATCGTCATCATCATCATCATCACCCTTGAGTGTCGTCTCCTCATCGAAGGTTGGCTACCATGGATCGCCATTAATCTCTGTCTCTTGCTTTGTGCTAAAGATTGTCATAGGCTGACTTGTTCATATTGAGAGGTTACTCGTCCATGTTAGTCTTGGTGTCCCTCTGCCTCTTTTACCTTCTATTTTCCTTTCCTAGATTACTGTTAGTAGGCTGCCTTGTCTTTTAACATGCCCCACAAATTTAATGTCTCTTGATTGAATTGTGTTTAGTAGTTCTCTTTTCGTCTTTAGTTGTTTTAAGACTTCGCTAATTTTTGTCTATACTTTCCAACCAATTTTTCATTTTCTTGTATAAATGAACATTCCAAAAGTGTCGATTTTCTGTTATGTCGTTAAACCTTGGCCTAGATGGCTGCCACGACATTTATAAGTGTCCTTAACCTTTGGCTTAAGATGGCTGCCACGACATTTATAAGGGTCGTTAAACCTTGGCCTAGATGGCTGTCACAACATTTATAAGGGTCGTTAAACCTTGGCCTAGATGGCTGTCACAACATTTATAAGGGTCGTTAAACCTTGGCCTAGATGGCTGCCACGACATTTATAAGGGTCGTTAAACCTTGGCCTAGATGGCTGTCACAACATTTATAAGGGTCGTTAAACCTTGGCCTAGATGGCTGCCACGACATTTATAAGGGTCGTTAAACCTTGGCCTAGATGGCTGTCACAACATTTATAAGGGTCGTTAAACCTTGGCCTAGATGGCTGTCACAACATTTATAAGGGTCGTTAATCCTTGGCCTAGATGGCTGTCACAACATTTATAAGTGTCCTTAACCTTTGGCTTAAGATGGCTGCCACGATATTTACATGTGTCGTTAACCCAAAGCCTAGATGGCTGCCACGACATTTATAAATGTAGCTAAGCTTTGGTCTAGGTGACTGCCACGACATTTACAAGTATCGTTAACCCGTGGCCTAGATGACTGCCACGACATTTACAAGTATCGTTAACCCGTGGCCTAGATGACTGGTACGACATTTACAAGTATCGTTAACCCGTGGCCTAGATGACTGGTACGACATTTACAAGTATCGTTAACCCGTGGCCTAGATGACTGCCACGACATTTACAAGTATCGTTAACCCGTGGCCTAGATGACTGCCACGACATTTACAAGTATCGTTAACCCGTGGCCTAGATGACTGGTACGACATTTACAAGTATCGTTAACCCGTGGCCTAGATGACTGCCACGACATTTACAAGTATCGTTAACCCGTGGCCTAGATGACTGCCACGACATTTACAAGTATCGTTATCCCTTGGCCTAGATGACTGGTACGACATTTACAAGTATCGTTAACCCGTGGCCTAGATGACTGGTACGACATTTACAAGTATCGTTAACCCGTGGCCTAGATGACTGCCACGACATTTACAAGTATCGTTAACCCGTGGCCTAGATGACTGCCACGACATTTACAAGTATCGTTAACCCGTGGCCTAGATGACTGGTACGACATTTACAAGTATTGTTAACTCGTGGCCTAGATGACTGGTACGACATTTACAAGTGTCGTTAATTCGTGGTCTAGATAACTGCTATGACATTTACAAGTGTCGTTAACTCGAGGCCTAGATAACTGCTACGACATTCACAGGCGTCGTTAACTGTCCTATCCCAAGACATGTCCCTACAATACTTTGCCATAGACACAAATTGTCCTATCCCAAGACATGTCCCTACAATACCCTGCCATTGACACAAACTGTCCTATCCCAAGACCAATACCTACAATACCCTGTCATAGATACAAATTGTCCCAGCCCAAGATATGTCCCTAAATACCTGCCATAGACACAAAATCTCCTATCCCAAGACATGTCCCTACAATACCCTGCTATAGACACAGTTTGTCCTATCCCAAGACATGTCCCTACAACACTCTGCCATAGACACAAATTGTCCTATCCCAAGACATGTCACTACAATACACTGCCAATGACACAAACTGTCCTATCCCAACACCTGTCCCTACATTACCTTTACAAAGTCACAATTTGTCCTAGCTTATGATATGTCCCTAAATACATGCCATAGACACAAATTGTCCTATCCCAAGACATGTCCTTACAATACCCTGCCATAGACACAAATTGTCCTATCCCAATACATGTCCTTACAATACCCTGCCATAGACACAAATTGTCCTATCCCAATACATGTCCCTACAATACCTTGCCATAGACACAAATTGTCCTATCCGAAGCCCTGTCCCTACAATACCCTGCCATAGACACAAATTGTCCTAGCCCAAGATATGTCCCTAAATACCTGCAATAGACACAAATTGTCCTATCCCAAGACATGTCCTTACAATACCCTGCCATTGACACAAATTGTCCTATCCCAAGACATGTCCATACAATACCCTGCCATAGACATAAACTGTCCTATCCCAAGACATGTCCCTACAATACCCTGCCATTGACACAATTTGTCCTATCCCAAGACATGTCCTTAAATACCTGCAATAGACACAAATTGTCCTATCCCAAGACATGTCCTTACAATACCCTGCCATTGACACAAACTGTCCTATCCCAAGACATGTCCATACAATACCCTGCCATAGACATAAACTGTCCTATCCCAAGACATGTCCTTACAATACCCTGCCATAGACACAAATTGTCCTATCACAAGACATGTCCCTACAATACACCACCATAGGCGCAATTGTACCGAGCCAATACCACGTCTAATGAAATACCAAACCACCACCGTCATCATCATCATGTACCATACCGGTTGCTGTAAGCGATCATGTCCTTCCACAATCTTCTATCCACAGTGCATCATGTCAGTTCTGTTAACTGTTCTCCTCGCCATGACATCAAGCTATCCAGTATTTTCTTTCTTTATCTTCCGAGATCTCTCCTTCCTTTTATTTTGCCTGTTGTAACCAAGTATTACAACTTTCCTCTTCTCACGATGTACCCGATAAATGTTGCTTGTTGCTTTCTGATTTATATTTTACGAGTTCCCTTTTTATGTTGGCCTCTTTGGGAATTTTCTCATTGGTCTTTTTAGCTGTTCAGGGAACTTTCAACATTCTTCTGAGAAATCCCATTTCGGTGGCCTCTAATCGTCGTTTCATTTGTTTGTCTACTGTCCATGATTCGCTTCCAAGGGTCAGAATTGGTTCTATATAGCAGCGATGGACTCTCTTTCTCACTTCTATTGACATATATATTTTTCATATAAGATATTTTTCATTTTCTGAAATGCTGTTTTGGCCTGAGCTATTCTGCTTATTTCTGTGGTGCATCTCCCCCATCTGAAGTTATTATTGTGTGCAAGTATTTGACGCGTTGCACATGCAGCCGAGATTTAAAATGACAATCTCTCTGTTTCCGGCCAGGCGTCTTGCCTCCAGACCAACCCGTCCCCCTCCTTGAAATTAGTATCTGAGGATTGTTTGAGTTCCCGGTAAATCGATGTAGCTTTTCGTGTCTTGTAAAAGTAAAGTAAAGAGCCCCGTCACGCCAAGTGGCGTATAGGAAATATGATGTTAGTGACTTCTATTTGTACGGACCTCCAGCACATGATTTTTGGGGTAATGTGGTCGGTATTACGCCAGTGCCGCTTTAATTTCCAAGAAAAAAAGCAAGTACCCATTTAAAGCTGGGTGAACCTGGAACCGTCGATCAGGATCGAACACGAACTCTTGTCTTTTGTAGCCCAGTTCATTAACCACTGAACTGGTGGCTCACAAGGCTCCCCTTCGTGTCTTCTAATGTCTCTTTTTTCTGGAATCTACAAGATATGTAAATAGAGGATTACATTAAAACAATAAAAATAAGCGAGTGCAAACACAAAAATTATTTGCAAAAATATATTTAATTAAAACAACAAATAAACCAGAAAATGATCAACTAAAACAACGATTAATATAATCAGGTTAGTGGCTTTGTGTATTTGGAAAACGATTAAGGAGAAACTGTTTTCTAAACTCAATTCTCGTATCTTATCTTTCAGGTTCTAGCCGATAAAAAATTAGTAAGTAATCCATGTTGTTGGGTCAGCTATCAGATTTTCCTCATTGCTCGTAGAATAAATCTATGAGTGCTTAAGGCCATTTTTCAATCCTTGGGCACAACAATAACATCAGATGGAAGATGCACCACAGAAATAAACAAGCAGAACATCTCATGCCAAAGTAACCATTTCTGAAAATAAAAAACGTCTTATGCAATAATCGTATCACCAAGCTTGTTCAATTTATACACTGAGCAAATCTTTAAAAACATCACTGAGATGCCAGGCCTAAACATTAATGGGAAGATAATCAATAACCTAAGATATGCTGATGATACTGTACTACTAGCAGAAAATCCTAAAGATCTACAACAATTGCTTAATGTGATAAACATGGCAAGCAAGAAATATGGACTTGATATGAATATCAAAAAGACTAAAATTATGATCATAAACAAAGGAAATTTACAAGACCTACAATTAAATATCAAAGTTGAAGAAATACATCTAGAGACAGTCCAGAGCTACAACTACCAGGGACATACTATAACCAATTATGGAAAATGTACAACTGAAATAAATAAAAGAATATGTACGGCAAAAAGTAATTTCAATGCCATGAAAAATATACTAACATCAAAACAAATAACAACAGGGCTAAAACTAAGAATAGCAAAATGTTACATCTTCTCAATATTCCTGTATGGTGCAGAAACATGGACATTGGACCAGAAAACAGAACGGAAAATTGAGGCCTTTGAAATGTGGATTTACAGAAGAATAGGTAGAATTGGATGTAAAGAAAAGAAAACAAACGAGGAAGTTTTAGGACGACTAAGGGTGAAAAAAGAACTACTAAACACAATTAGAGCAAGACAAATGAAATTTGTTGGTCATGTTAAAAGACACAACAGTCTAATAAAAGTAATATTAGAGGGGAAAACACAAGGTAAAAGAGGCAGAGGCAGACCAAGACTAACATGGACGAGTAACATCAAAAGATGGACAAGTCAGCCAATGACAATCTGCACCATCAAACCAAGAGACAGAGTAGAGTGGCGCTCCATGGTAGCCAACCTTCGATGCGGAGAAGGCACCCATTGATGATGATTCTTATATAGTGCCCAACCCTATCAGATAAGAGCCAAAAACAGTAGGTCATACTGTGCAGCATTCTACGCAATTTAACGATCTATGTTATCAAAAGTCCAAAGCAGCAGTCGGAAGGTCGCTACTCGAGCAACATTGTTAGAGAAGCAGCCTACGAAAGAGACAGATATATTAGAAGACAAACATTAAGCAGAATTAGTGTATAAATACCATTCTACAGAGAGAATTAGAATATTATGGCCACGCCAAAAGAGACAGCGGGCTGGAAATAACAATAATGGACGGCAAGGAACCTGGGTGACGCATCAGGGGCAACCCAAGAAGAAGGTGGTTTCAAGACATCAAGGACACCTTGAACATAAAAACAGAAGAGGTGGGAGATCTGACTAGAGAAATAGATTCTTCCTGACGGGTCGTGGTGAATGTAACGTTCTATCGGAGATCTAGATAGAGACAGAGATTCATTCTGACGGGCCGTGGTAAATGTAACGTTCTATGGGAGATCTGACTAGAGACTAGATTCTTTCTGACTTGCTGTTGTGAATGTAACGTTCTGTGGGAGATCTGACAAGAGACAAAGATTCTTTCAGATGGGCCGTGGTGAATGTAACGTTCTATCGGAGATCTCGATAGAGACAGAGATTATTTCTGACGGGCCGTGGTGAATGTAACGTTCTATGGGGATCTGGCTAGAGAAATAGATTCTTTCTGACGGGCTGTGGTGAATGTAACATTCTATGGGAGATCTGGATGAAGACAGAGATTCTTCCTGACGGGCCGTGGTGAATGTAACGTTTTATGGGAGATCTGGTTAGAGACAGAGATTCTTTCTGACGAGCCGTAGTGAATGTAACGTTCTATGGGAGATCTATCTAGAGTCATAAGTTCTTTCCGACGGGCTGTGGTGAATGTAATGTTCTATGGGAGATCTATCTAGAGTCATAAATTCTTTCCGACGGGCTGTGGTGAATGTAACGTTCTATGGGAGATCTATCTAGAGTCATAAATTCTTTCCGACGGGCTGTGGTGAATGTAACGTTCTATGGGAGATCTGGATAGAGAAATAGATTCTTTCTGACTGGCCGTGATGAATGTAACGTTCTATGTGAGATCTGACTAGAGAAATAGATTCTTTCTGACGGGACGTGGTGAATGTAACGTTCTACGGGAGATCAGGTTAGAGACAGGGATACTTTTTGACGGGCCGTGGTGAATGCAACATTATGTGGGAGATCTGGGTAGAGACAGAGATTCATTCTGACGTGCTGTGGTGAATGTAACCTTCTATGTGAGATCTGGCTAGAGTCAGAGATTCTTTCTGACGGGCCGTGGTGAATGTAACGTTCCATGGGAGATCTGAATACAGACAGAGATTTTTTCTGACGGGACGTGGTGAATGTAACGTTCTATGAGAGAGCTGGATAGAGACAGAGAGTCATTGTGACTGGCAGTGGTGAATCTAACGTTGTGTGGGAGATCTGACTAGAGACAAAGATTCTTTCAGATGGGCCGTGGTGAATGTAACGTTCAATAGGAGATCTGGATAGAGACAGAGATTCTTTCTGACGGGCCGTGGTGACTGTAACATTCTATGGGAGATCTGGATAGATACAGAGATTCCTTCAGACGTGCCGTGGTGAATGTAACGTTCTGTGGGAGATCTGGCTAGAGACAAAGATTCATTCTGGCGGGCCGTGGTGAATGTAAACGTTCTATCAGAGATTCATTGTGACGGGCCATGGTGAATGTAACGTTCTGTGCGAGATCTGACTCGAGACAAAGATTCTTTCAGACGGGCTGTTGTGTATGCAACGTTCTGTGCGAGATCTGACTAGAGACAGAGATTCTTTCAGACGGGCTGTTGTGTATGCAACGTTCTGTGCGAGATCTGACTAGAGACAGAGATTCTTTCAGACGGGCTGTTGTGTATGCAACGTTCTGTGCGAGATCTGACTAGAGACAGAGATTCTTTCAGACGGTCTGGTGTGAATGCAACGTTCTGTGTGAGATCTGACTAGAGACAGAGATTCTTTCAGACGGACTGTTGTGAATGCAACGTTCTGTGGAAGATCTGACTAGAGACATATATTTTTTCTCAGACTTGCTGCTATGAATACAGCTATCTATAAAAGGACATGTGACATGATGCTGTTGAAAAAAAACATGTTATTTTCAAGCTCAGAATTCTCATAATTAGCGACGTGTGATACAACACTAGCTAGGCTCATAATTAAATTGATAACAATCATTCTCAAGTGAACATTATTTCCCCAAACTACATTAATGTGAATTGATCTTTCAGGAATATGTTGAAGCTAAAGATGTAAGCACTGTTGTTGTAATTGGTTTTAATGTTTTAGTTTCAGAGGTCACTATTCGCTAAACATGTAACATATTTATGTCACGACGCAAACATTTCCACTCATTGTTTTTGTCTATTCCCCCGTATTTGTTTGTGTAGGAACCACATTATTTCTCTATACTTGTCCACCAATGGTTGATCGTGTAGGAACCACATTATTTCTCTATACTTGTCCACCAATGGTTGATCGTGTAGGAACCACATTATTTCTCTATACTTGTCCACCAATGGTTGATCGTGTAGGAATCACATTATTTCTCTATACTTGTCCACCAATGGTTGATCGTGTAGGAACCACATTATTTCTCTATACTTGTCCACCAATGGTTGATCGTGTAGGAATCACATTATTTCTCTATACTTGTCCACCAATGGTTGATCGTGTAGGAACCACATTATTTCTCTATACTTGTCCACCAATGGTTGATCGTGTAGGAATCACATTATTTCTCTATACTTGTCCACCAATGGTTGATCGTGTAGGAACCACATTATTTCTCTATACTTGTCCACCAATGGTTGATCGTGTAGGAATCACATTATTTCTCTATACTTGTCCACCAATGGTTGATCGTGTAGGAATCACATTATTTCTCTATACTTGTCCACCAATGGTTGATCGTGTAGGAATCACATTATTTCTCTATACTTGTCCACCAATGGTTGATCGTGTAGGAATCACATTATTTCTCTATACTTGTCCACCAATGGTTGATCGTGTAGGCATCACATTATTTCTCTATACTTGTCCACCAATGGTTGATCGTGTAGGCATCACATTATTTCTCTATACTTGTCCACCAATGGTTGATCGTGTAGGAACCACATTATTTCTCTATACTTGTCCCTAAATGGTTGGTCGTGTAGGAACCACATTATTTCTCTATAATTGTCCCTAAATCGTTGGTCGTGTAGGAACTACATTGTTTCTCTATATTTGTCACCAAATTGTTGGGCTTGTAGGAACTACATTATTTCTGTATATTTGTTCCCCATGGTTGGTCGTGTAGGAACCACATTATTTCTCTATTTTTGTCCGCCAATGGTTGGTCCTTAGTCTTTCTAATTAATTGTAGTTACATAGGTGAACATTTCCTTAGTTTTTCTAATATCATATAGTTACATAGGTGAACATTTCCTCAGTCTTTCTAATTACATATAGTTACATATGCGAACATTTTCTCAGTCTCTCTAATTACATATAGTTACATAGATGAACATTTTCTCAGTCTCTCTAATTACATATAGTTACATAGGCGAACATTTTCTCAGTCTCTCTAATTACATATAGTTACATAGGCGAACACTTTCTCAGTCTCACTAATTACATATAGTTACATAGGTGAACATTTCCTCAGTTTTTCTAATTACACATAGTTACATAGGTGAACATTTTCTCAGTTTTTCTAATTACATATAGTTACATAGGTGAACATTTCCTCAGTTTTTCTAATTACATATAGTTACATAGGTGAACATTTCCTCAGTCTTTCTAATTACATATAGTTACATAGGTGAACATTTCCTCAGTTTTTCTAATTACATATAGTTACATAGGTCAACATTTTCTCAGTCTTTCTAATTACATATAGTTACATAGGTGAACATTTCCTCAGTTTTTCTAATTACATATAGTTACATAGGTGAACATTTCCTCAGTTTTTCTAATTACATATAGTTACATAGGTGAACATTTCCTCAGTTTTTCTAATTACATATAGTTACATAGGTGAACATTTCCTCAGTCTTTCTAATTACATATAGTTACATAGGTGAACATTTCCTCAGTTTTTCTAATTACATATAGTTACATAGGTGAACATTTCCTCAGTTTTTCTAATTACATATAGTTACATAGGTGAACATTTCCTCAGTTTTTCTAATTACATATAGTTACATAGGTGAACATTTTCTCAGTTTTTCTAATTACATATAGTTACATAGGTGAACATTTTCTCAGTTTTTCTAATTACATATAGTTACATAGGTGAACATTTCTCAGTCTTTCTAATTACATATAGTTACATAGGTGAGCATTTCCTCAGTTTTTCTAATTACATATAGTTACATAGGTGAACATTTTCTCAGTTTTTCTAAATACATATAGTTACATAGGTGAACATTTTCTCAGTTTTTCTAATTACATATAGTTACATAGGTGAACATTTCCTCAGTCTTTCTAATTACATATAGTTACATAGGTGAACATTTCCTCAGTTTTTCTAATTACATATAGTTACATAGGTGAACATTTTCTCAGTCTTTCTAATTACATATAGTTACATAGGTGAACATTTCCTCAGTTTTTCTAATTACATATAGTTACATAGGTGAACATTTCCTCAGTTTTTCTAATTACATATAGTTACATAGGTGAACATTTTCTCAGTTTTTCTAATTACATATAGTTACATAGGTGAACATTTCTCAGTCTTTCTAATTACATATAGTTACATAGGTGAACATTTCCTCAGTTTTTCTAATTACATATAGTTACATAGGTGAACATTTCCTCAGTTTTTCTAATTACATATAGTTACATAGGTGAACATTTCCTCAGTTTTTCTAATTACATATAGTTACATAGGTGAACATTTTCTCAGTTTTTCTAATTACATATAGTTACATAGGTGAACATTTTCTCAGTTTTTCTAATTACATATAGTTACATAGGTGAACATTTTCTCAGTTTTTCTAAATACATATAGTTACATAGGTGAACATTTCTCAGTCTTTCTAATTACATATAGTTACATAGGTGAACATTTCCTCAGTTTTTCTAATTACATATAGTTACATAGGTGAACATTTTCTCAGTTTTTCTATTTACATATAGTTACATAGGTGAACATTTTCTCAGTTTTTCTAATTACATATAGTTACAAAGGTAAGAAAAAAGTAAAGTACCTCCGTCACGCCAAGTGGCGTATAGGGAATATGGTGTTAGTGACCATAAATTTATCAGACCTTCGGCACATAATTTGTGTGGTAATGTTGTCGGTATTACGCCCGCGCCGCTTTACTTTCCCAGAAAAAAATCCGATATCCATTTAAGACTGGGTGAACCCGGAAGCCGTCGGTTGGGATCGAACCCTACCTCTTGTCCGTTGTAGTCCTTTTCACTAACCACTGAGCTATCGCGGCTTGTTACATAGGTGGATAATTGATATTCAAAGTGGATTCACAGTGAATCTTGGGGGCGTTCTTTATGTGATGTTTCTTTAGTTATTAGGTTACCAGCTGTCGGGTGCCAGCCCAGTAGACCTATATCTTATTCATCTCCAGAAGTTCCAAATATACAAATTATAGTTCTGGATCATGATCGTCTACTCCAGCAGGCTTGATATTTTTTTTTGTTTTATAAAGGAAGTCAAGTAGAAACGCGTGCTGAAGTCGGCTGTGGGAGACCTCAAGGTGCAAGACACAGTGAAAGAAATAATCTGAGGAGTGCAAAATGGTTAATGAACTCGTCTTCTTCTTCTGTTGCATACACTTTTATGCGCTCGCTTTTAATAACCATTGGTCAGCTCGCGGTTGCCGACACCTTATTACATCTTGTTTTGGTGTTGACTTCTGGATTAGACATTAACTTTATTAAGAATTGGTCAGCTCGAGGTTGTTCACGTCTCCATTGATGATATTCCGACAGCTCTCCGTCCAGACATGATTCAGATAATGACTAGTCCAGAATGAATTATGACAAATAGACACGAAATAGTTGTTGCTGATTCAAGTGTTCTCATACCTTTATAACATTTCTTCGTTGTGCGGCTGTTAATTCAAGTGTTCCCATAACTTTATAGCTTGTCACAGTTGTGCGGCTGTTAATTCAAGTGTTCTCATAACTTTATAGCTTGTCACAGTTGTGCGGCTATTAATTCAAGTGTTCTCATACCTTTATTATATGTCTCTATTGTGCGGCTGTTAATTCAAGTGGTCTTATAACTTTATAACGTGTCTTCGTTATGCGGATGTTAATTCAATGTTCTTATACCATTATAACATGTGTTCGTTGTGCGGCTGTTAATTCAAGTTTTCTCATACCTTTATAATATGTGACTGTTATGCGGCTGTTAATTCAAGCTTTCTCATACCTTTATAACATGTCTTCGTTGTGCGGCTGTTAATTCAAGTGTTCTCATACCTTTATAATATGTGTCTGTTGTGCGGCTGTTAATTCAAGTGTTCTCATACCTTTATAATATGTGACTGTTATGCTGCTGTTAATTCAAGTGTTCTCAAACCTTTATAATATGTGACTGTTATGCTGCTGTTAATTCAGGTGTTCTCATAACTTTATATGTGTCTGTTATGCCGCTGTTAATTCAAGTGTTCTCAAACCTTTATAATATGTGACTGTTATGCTACTGTTAATTCAGGTGTTCTCAAACCTTTATAATATGTGTCTGTTATGCTGCTGTTAATTCAGGTGTTCTCAAACCTTTATAATATGTGTCTGTTATGCTGCTGTTAATTCAGGTGTTCTCATAACTTTATAACATGTCTTCGTTGTGCGGTTGTTGGTTCAAGTGTTCTCATACCTTTATTACATGTCTCCGTTGTGCGGCTGTTAATTTATTTGTTCTCATACCATTATAACATGTCTTCGTTGTGCGGCTGTTAATTCAGGTGTTCTCATACCTTTATTACATGTCTCCGTTGTACGGCTGTTAATTTATTTGTTCTCATACCATTATAACATGTCTTCGTTGTGCGGCTGTTAATTCAGGTGTTCTCATACCTTTATTACATGTCTCCGTTGTGCGGCTGTTAATTTATTTGTTCTCATACCATTATAACATGTCTTCGTTGTGCGGCTGTTAATTCAGGTGTTCTCATACCCTTATGTCTCCGTTGTGCGGCTGTTAATTCAGGTGTTCTCATACCTTTATGTCTCCGTTGTGCGGCTGTTAATTCTGGTGTTCTCATACCTTTATGTCTCCGTTGTGCGGCTGTTAATTCTGGTGTTCTCAAACCTTTATGTCTCCGTTGTGCGGCTGTTAATTCAGGTGTTCTCATACCTTTATGTCTCCGTTGTGCGGCTGTTAATTCAGGTGTTCTCATACCTATCTAGCTTGTCTCCGTTGTTCCACTGCTACTGGTGTTGGAGCCTCGCTAGCCTTAACTCCTGGAAGTAAAGAAGCAAGTTAAGTACTTCTGCCCTGATCGTCCCAGGCATGACAAATTGATAGATGATACATAGAAGACAAAAAGCAACTTACTTATTATCGTTCTGAAACAGAAACGATATTTACAAGAAATGTGAAAATATCCCTGTCCAAGAAAATTAAAATAATAAACTTTATAGACCTGTGAAGGTCTCTTCTCTATTGTAATTGAACAGGTAAATAATGAATCGATGTTTCCAGAAAATGTTCAAAAATTACATTTCTAGCGATTTATTTGTTTCAGGATTTTGACACCAAAAGGGCCGTAAGTCAAATGTTGCATCAGGCTCTATTGTTGACAAGAATATATCACAAGTATTGACGCATTATCAGTTTATTGGAATTGTCTTTTATCTTCCAGAAGCCCTTGGTTTCTTAAATATTTTTGAATGTTTCGGGTTCCTGTTTCGGATCAAATTGTATTTGATAATGATGATGAATATGTGTGATGTCAAATGATTCAGTAAAACTATTATAAATAAGGTGGGTTTTGTTTCTAATGCGTTTTTTGACAATGGCAAAATGAAAGCTTATCTCTGAAGTACTCTGAAAAGTGAGTCCTGAGATATGGTAATGTGTTATGGACAATCTAACAGAAGGGAATAATATTTCTAGCGGGCAGGAAATGTCGTTTTTGTACACAAATGATGAGACTAGCATGTACAGCTGAGAAACATAAGAATTTGTTTATAGAAGTGGATGAAAGGAAATTCAAACTTATCGTAAACATCAGAATGTCATTTTGTGGTGACGTGAAGAGACAGGAAACGCTGCTGGAACAAACTGAGGCAGTGAAATTATTGAGGGATGAGCGACAGAGGGGATGGTAGAGAGAACAGAAACAGAACTTCCGGTTTCAAGATGGTGCTGACATAATTACTCTCTAAAAGACACGTACAGGAGACGGGATTCTCCATCTTTTACCACTTTCAGCAAAAGCCGACATCTTAGTTTGGCTATTCTTGAACTTGGCGAGATTATCGCATTAGAAGTGGGCGTGTCCTCGTGGGACTACAACGAACTACAACTGCAGGCGTTTAGAATTCAGTCTCAGAACCATTCTCCGCTCATTGATGTACGCCTGTAGTGCTACATTATGTTCGGAGTGCAGTGATCATGATTAATAACTCGATGCTACATTGGTCTCTTAGAAATGGCCGTGTCTTCATGAGATCCTGGGCCAAGAGAAGGCACTGGTTTTCTGTGGCAACTTGATCGCCACGAGCAGATTATGGAGACATATATTTCACAACAAACGATTTGAAAGTCAAAAGCTGATTATGGAGACAGACATCTCCCAACAAACGATCTGAACGTCAAAAACTGATTATGGAGACAGACATCTCCCAACAAACGATTTGAACGTCAAAAACTGATTATGGAGACAGACATCACCCAACAAATAATTTGAACGTCAAAAGCTGATTATGGAAACAGACATCTCCCAACAAACGATTTGAACGTCAAAAGCTGATTATGGAGACAGACATCTACCAACAAACGATTTGAACGTCAAAAGCTGATTATGGAGACAGACATCTCCCAACAAAAGATTTGAACGTCAAAATCTGATTATGGAGACAGACATCTCACAACAAACGATTTGAACGTCAAAAGCTGTTTAGGGAGACAGACATCTCCAAACAAAAGATTTGAACGTCAAAAGCTGATTATGGAGACAGACATCTCCCAACAAACGATTTGAACGTCAAAAACTGATTATGGAGACAGACATCTACAAACAAACGATTTGAACGTCAAAAACTAATTATGGAGACAGACATCTCCCAAGAAACGATTTGAACGCCAAAAACTGATTATGGAGACAGACATCTCCCAACAAACGATTTGAACGTCAAAAACTAATTATGGAGACAGACATCTCCCAACACACGATTTGAACGCCAAAAACTAATTATGGAGACATACATCTCCCAACAAAAAGGGCGATGAACTTGAGTTTGTTCCTGAAACTACCGCCCTGGTTCGCATTAACTGTATGACGTCACTAGACCTGGGAATCGACCAGGCGACGAGGTTAGTGCCATCAATCTGGCACTTGTATCTCTCACTTTCTACAATATACGACCTGGGTCTCCTTGGACATCATGACAGTAACCGCCGCCCTTACGGTAGAATGTTTCAGAAGTTCAGAACAGAATACACAGGCCAACAATGAGTTTATTCTAGGGCAAACCGGAAGGACTCCTATAGGAGAAGTAGGAAACAATGTCAGTGATTTAAATGTTTATGGGGAGCTAATGGTTAGGCGGGTTTAAGTGGGTGGAAATAGAGGTAGCAGAGTCTATGAAGATGATATAGAAGTGTTCTCTTATTATATCTCTGAATCGTCTGCTTCGTTGACGTATATACGCCACTATCGCTTGGCAGAAGGTCAACAACAGAAACGATAAATAACTGTTGAGATCGAAAGCTAATGAGAGGCATGCTCACCTACGCCAGCAGGCATGGTGCTTGATGATGATGTATGTCACATGGAAGCGTTTACAAATAATGGCGTAGATCAGGTTGTGAAACAGGCAGGTGAAACCTGCTTGGATGTCAACGGCGTCGTTTGGTAAGGGAAACTAGTCTTTAGCACGAAGGGGTACGTATAGCACACAGACCTGCCACATGGAACCGTACCCTCCTGATGATGGCCTGGGCTAATGAGACGGCTGCTAATCCAGATTTGTAGTCGGTTAAAGGAGACTCGAGGAATATGAGGCCAGTAGCAAGATCGGCAGAACTGACATAAACAGAAGAATAGTAATGACAAAAGTAAGTTTAACGTCATGACAAGTATACTAACATTAATTGAAGTAACACCAGGGCTAAAACTAAGAATAGATAAATGTTACATCGTTTCAATATTTCTGTATGGCACAGAAACATGGACATTAGACAAGAAAACAGAACAGAAAATTGAAGTCTTTTAAATGTGTAGTAATAGAAGAATAGGTTAGAATTAGATGGAAAGAAAAGGAAACAAATGATGAAGTTTTAAAACAACTAAAAATGAAATGAGAACTACCAAACACAATTACAACAAGACAAATGAAATTTTTGGGGCATGTTAAACTGAGACAGAGTGGTATGGTGCTCCATGGTAGCCAACCTTCGATGCTGATACGGCACTCAATGATGATGATGATGGAAGTATCGGAGTGATGGATAGGTAGGTGTTGTTGACTCCGAGTGCTGCAACATGATGCGGGTGGTGAGTGAGATAGTCTACGATGTATTTTCCATTGCCATTATTTCTTCTCGTGATTGTTGTCGTAGCGTCCGGTCATTTCAAACTGATCACGCTTCGATAATTCTTTAGAGAGAAAATAAAACACAAACAATAAGTAAAATCATCGACATTTGACGTGAGTAAGAAAATTACCCATTGAAATATTTGACTGCAGCCCAGACTTTGGAATAAAATGTTGTAATTGTGTAGCAGCCAGAGTAAGAATGAGCGATCAGGATCGAAGGTAGACGTTCAATCATTCTCTCGCCGTATCTATCTATCTATCTATCTATCTATCTATCTATCTATCTATCTATCTATCTATCTATCTATCTATCTATCTATCTATCTATCTATCTATCTATCTATCTATCTATCTATCTATCTATCTATCTATCTATCTATCTATCTATCTATCTATCTATCTATCTATCTATCTATCTATCTATCTATCTATCTATCTATCTATCTATCTATCTATCTATCTATCTATCTATCTATCTATCTATCTATCTATCTATCTATCTATCTATCTATCTATCTATATTTCTATCTGTCTGTCTGTCTATATGGATGTCTATATGGATGTCTATCTGGATGGCTGTATGCCTGTCTGCCTCTCTGTCTATCTGCGTGTCTCTCCCTCTATTTTTCTCGATCTCTATCTCTAATCCTGAGTCCGCTAGAGGTCGCTGGTAACTGGTATCCGTAAATTTCCCCCGTCCCGTGCTTGTGTTGTACCCGATGGATCTCCAGATGGCGATCAGATTTACAAAAACTGTTATTTTATCTGTGTGTAAACATGAGTGAGTCTCACGACTAACATGACGTATATTCTCTCATTCAGGCTCGTGATCAATTAAATGCAGTAAGTTATGACATATAGTTAATTGGTATGATGTATAGGTAATAGGTCTGACATATAGGCAATAGTTATGACATATAGGTAATAGGTCTGACATATAGGCAATAGGTATGATGAGGTAAGGACGACCTCCATAGCACCAGTGATGGGCCTCGGTGAGAGCAAACATAGATCTAAAGTCAATGTTTTCTATAGATACAAAGTCAATAATGTCTATAGATTCAAAGTCAATGTTTTCTATAGATCTAAAGTCAATGTTGTCTATAGATCTAAAGTTAATGTTGTCTATAGATACAAAGTCGATGTTGTCTATAGATTCATATTCAATGTTGTCTATAGATCCAAAGTCAATGTTGTCTATAGATCAAAAGTCAATGTTGTCTATAGATCCAAAGTCAATGTTGTCTATAGATCCAAAGTCAATGTTGTCTATAGATCAAAAGTCAATGTTGTCTATAGATCCAAAGTCAATGTTGTCTATAGATCCAAAGTCAATATTGTCTATAGATCCAAAGTCAATGTTGTCTATAGATCCAAAGTCAATGTTGTCTATAGATCAAAAGTCAATGTTGTCTATAGATCCAAAGTCAATGTTGTCTATAGATCAAAAGTCAATGTTGTCTATAGATCCAAAGTCAATGTTGTCTATAGATCAAAAGTCAATGTTGTCTATAGATCCAAAGTCAATGCTGTCTATAGATCAAAAGTCAATGTTGTCTATAGATCAAAAGTCAATGTTGTCTATAGATCCAAAGTCAATGCTGTCTATAGATCCAAAGTCAATGTTGTCTATGGATCCAAAGTCAATGTTGTCTTGAATGGTTGGATCTTCTGTGAAATAACAGTAAAAATGTTCATGAAATGTTGTATCGTCTATAAACTCACATTCCAAATTGTCATGAAATGTTTTGGTCGTCTATAAACTCACAGTTCAAATTGTCATGAAATGTTTTGGTCGTCTATAAATTCACAGTCCAAATTGTCATGAAATGTTGTGTCGTCTATAAACTCACAGTCCCAATTGGCATGAAATGTTTGGTCGTCTATAGGCTCACAGTCCAAATTGTCATGAAATGTTGTGTCGTCTATAAACTCACAGTCCAAATTGTCATGAAATGTTTTGGTCGTCTATAAACTCATATCCATCAGATAAGAAATTAATATTAAGAAATAACTAAGAGCGGGTTACCAGTTTGAGATTATTAATATGGAGCTGAAGCGGGTTTCTAACATTTCCTATGTTACCCGCTGCCCTGGCAATAGGTTCAGACTGTATTTTGTTTGTGCCTTTCTGATTTAATTCTGGTGAACACATTGCCAGTGTATCGCTGAGTAGATTCGGAATTACCTCATACCAGCAAGCGATATCAGACTTTTGCTACAAGATCATTCTCTGAGGTTGTATCTGTTGTCTGACCTGCTCTTCTTGCTCACTGAAATCTTTACTCTACATTATTATTTGTTATTGCTTGTTTCAAGTTTATCAAAATCTTTAATCTACATTATTATTTGTTATTGCTTGTTTCAAGTTTATCAAAATCTTTACTCTACATTATTTTTTGTTATTGCTTGTTTCAAGTTTATCAAAATCTTTAATCTACATTATTATTTGTTATTGCTTGTTTCAAGTTTATCAAAATCTTTAATCTACATTATTATTTGTTATTGCTTGTTTCAAGTTTATCAAAATCTTTAATCTACATTATTATTTGTTATTGCTTGTTTCAAGTTTATCAAAATCTTTAATCTACATTATTATTTGTTATTGCTTGTTTCAAGTTTATCAAAATCTTTACTCTACATTATTTTTTGTTATTGCTTGTTTCAAGTTTATCAAAATCTTTAATCTACATTATTATTTGTTATTGCTTGTTTCAAGTTTATCAAAATCTTTACTCTACATTATTTTTTGTTATTGCTTGTTTCAAGTTTATCAAAATCTTTAATCTACATTATTATTTGTTATTGCTTGTTTCAAGTTGATCAAAATCTTTACTCTACATTAATTTTTGTTATTGTTTGTTTCAAGATTATCAAAATCATTACTCTATGTTATTGTTTTGTTTCGCTTGTTTCAAATGTCATTTCATCATCATCAAGTGTTATACCCCACGGCGTACGAGATCATTTTCCCTCCACAACTTATTATTTTCCATAAAGTTGTAAATCATTTTCGGCCACGCCATTCTCTCATGATTTAACTGTCCGGTATCATTCCTCTATCTCTCTAGTGTTTCTTCACTTATTCCATTCTCCAACCGTTCCTTCCTAACTGAGTGGGCAATAGTTGATTGTTTCATCTGATGCTGGTATTTAGTTTTATTTTTGCATTGACCTCTTTCATAGATTCCTTGTTGCATCAAACGGTTTTTGTTTTATTGTCTGACTCTTGCTCAGCAATTTCTGACTTTTATTGAAGTTTTATACATGACATTGAAGAACTTTGACTTGTATGTCAGAACATGTTATACATGACATTGAAGAACTTTGACGTATATATCAGAACATGTTATACATGACATTGAAGAACTTTGACTTATATATCAGAACATGTTATACATGACATTGAAGAACTTTGACGTATATATCAGAACATGTTATACATGACATTGAAGAACTTTGACGTGTATATCAGAACATGTTATACATGACATTGAAGAACTTTGACGTGTTTATCAGAACATGTTATACATGACATTGAAGAACTTTGACGTGTATGTCAGAACATGTTATACATGACATTGAAGAACTTTGACGTGTATATCAGAACATGTTTTACATGACATTGAAGAACTTTGACGTGTAGATCAGAAAATGTTATACATGACATTGAAGAACTTTGACTTATATTTCAGAAAATGTTATACATGACATTGAAGAACTTTGACTTATATATCTGGGCCTGCTATACATAAACATTGAAGAACTTTGACTTGTATGCCAGAACATGTTATACATGACATTGAAGAACTTTGACTTATATATCAGAAAATGTTATACATGACATTGAAGAACTTTGACTTATATATCAGAAAATGTTATACATGACATTGAAGAACTTTGACTTATATATCAGAAAATGTTATACATGACATTGAAGAACTTTGACTTATATATCAGAAAATGTTATACAAAATATTGAAGAACTTTAACGTATATGTCTGGGCCTGCTATACATAAACATGAAAGAACTTTAACGTATATGTCTGGGCCTGCTATACATAAATATTAAAGAACTTTAACTTATATGTCTGGGCCTGCTATACATAAACATTGAAGAACTTTAACTTATATGTCAGGGCCTGCTATACATAAACATTGAAGAACTTTGACTTATATGTCAGGGCCTGCTATACATAAACATTGAAGAACTTTAACTTACATGTCAGGGCCTGCTATACATAAACATTGAAGAAGTTTGACGTATATGTCTGGGCCTGCTATACATAAACATTGAAGAACTTTAACTTATATGTCAGGGCCTGCTATACATAAACATTGAAGAACTTTGACGTATATGTCTGGGCCTGCTATACATAAACATTGAAGAACTTTAACTTATATGTCAGGGCCTGCTATACATAAACATTGAAGAACTTTGACGTATATGTCTGGGCCTGCTATACATAAACATTGAAGAACTTTAACTTATATGTCTGGGCCTGCTATACATAAACATTGAAGAACTTTAACTTATATGTCAGGGCCTGCTATACATAAACATTGTAGAACTTTGACTTATATGTCTGGGCCTGCTATACATAAACATTGAAGAACTTTAACTTATATGTCAGGGCCTGCTATACATAAACATTGAAGAACTTTGACTTATATGTCAGGGCCTGCTATACATAAACATTGAAGAACTTTAACTTACATGTCAGGGCCTGCTATACATAAACATTGAAGAAGTTTGACGTATATGTCTGGGCCTGCTATACATAAACATTGAAGAACTTTAACTTATATGTCAGGGCCTGCTATACATAAACATTGAAGAACTTTGACGTATATGTCTGGGCCTGCTATACATAAACATTGAAGAACTTTGACTTATATGTCAGGGCCTGCTATAAATAAACATTGAAGAACTTTGACTTATATGTCAGGGCCTGCTATAAATAAACATTGAAGAACTTTGACTTATATGTCAGGGCCTGCTATAAATAAACATTGAAGAACTCCTTCTTACTTCCCCTGTCTATGTGTCCATCTTCTTTGAACTCATTGGACTACAGCCATTGTCTCAGTCACATCCTACCTTTTATGTCTCACGAATTTGGAAGCCTTTACGCCACCAGGTATTTGGACGGTAAGATTTAGAGTAAAAGAAAAAAGAAAGCAAAAAGAAAGGTCTCAGTCTGAATAGTAAGAAAACAGAAGTAACGGTCATATCAAAGAAACAATCATCACCGTCATGCAACATACAATTAAACAGGACAAATCTGAAACAAGTGGAACGCGACAAATACTCGGGCACAATAATATCAGATGGAAGATGCACCACAGAAATAAAAAGCAGAATAGCTCAGGCTAAAAATAGCATTTCAAAAAATGGAAAACATCTTATGCAACAAATCTATGTCACTTGAAGTGAGAGAGTTTGTTGCTAAATATAGCTAATTCTGACCTGATGGAAGCGAATCATGGACAGTAGACAAACAAATGAAAAGACGATTAGAGGCCACAGAGATGGGTTTTCTCAGAAGTATGTTGAAAGTTCCCTGGACAGCTAAAAATACCAACGAGGAAATTCTCAAAGAGGCCAACACAAAAAGGGAGCTCATAAAAAACATCAGAAAGAAACAATCAACATTTTTTGGGCACATCTTGAGAAGAGGAAAGTTGGAATACTTGGTTACAACTGGCAAAATAAACGGAAAGAGAGATCGTGGACGACAAAGAGAGAAAATACTGGATAGCTTGGTGTCATGGCATGGAAAGCAGTCAACAACAGAACTGATACGATGCACTGTAGATAGAAGATTGTGGAGAGACATGATCGCCAACGCCAACCGGTATGGTACATGATGATGATGATGAATTTGAGAAGATAGATAATAATATTTGTTCTCCCTCTCTCTATCTCTCTTTATCTCTCTCCCTCTTTCCCCCCCCTACCCCTTTCCCTCTCTCTCTCTCTCTCCCTCTCTTCCCCTCTCCATCCCTCCCTCTCTCCCCCTCTCCCTCTGTCCCTCCCTCGCTCTCCCTATCTCTCCCTCTTTCTTCCCTCTCAATCTCTTCCCTGTCACCTATCTCCCTCTCTCACTCTCCCACTCTTTCCCCTATCCCTCCCTCTCTCTCCCTCGCTCCCCTCTCCCTCTCTCCATCTCCCTCCCGCTCTCCCTCCCTCTCTCTCACTCTCTCTCCCCTCTCCTCTCAATCCCTATCATTCCCTCTCTGCCCCTCTCATCCTCGCTCTCCCTCTCTATTACAAGACAAATTACACGACATATTACAAGACAAATTACACGACATATTGTACGGCATATTGCACGGCTTATTACACGACATATTACACGACATATTACACGACATATTGCACGGCTTATTACACGACATATTGCACGGCATATTGCACGGCTTATTACACGACATATTACAAGACAAATTACACGACATATTACAAGACAAATTACATGACATATTGTACGGCATATTTCACGGCTTACTACACGACATAATATACGACATATTACACGACATATTACACGACAAATAACACGACAAATTACACGACATATTACAAGACAAATTACACAACATATTGTACGGCATATTTCACGGCTTATTACACGACATATTACGCGACATATTACACGACATATTATAAGACAAATCACACGACATATTACACGACATATAACACGACATATTACACGACATATTACACGACATATTACACGACATATTACACGGCATATTACACGACATATTACACGACATATAACACGACATATTACACGACACATAACACGACATATCACACGACATATTACACGACATATTACACGACAAATCACACGACATATTACACAACATATTGCACGGCTTATTACACGACATATTACACAACATATTGCACGGCTTATTACACGACATATTGCACGGCATATTGCACGGCTTATTACACGACATATTACAAGACAAATTACATGACATATTGTACGGCATATTTCACGGCTTATTACACGACATATTACAAGACAAATTACACGACATATTACAAGACAAATTACATGACATATTGTACGGCATATTTCACTGCTTACTACACGACATATTACACGACATATTACACGACAAATCACACGACATATTACACAACATATTACACGACATATTGCACGGCATATTACACGACAAATTACACGACACTTTACACATTAAATTGCACAAAAATTACACAACAATGTGTACAACAAAGTACACAACAAATTACATAATAAAGTACACAACAAATTACACAACAATTTGTACAACAAGTTACACAATAAATTACGCATCAAATTACACAACAAGTTACAAAACAAATTGCACAACAAATTACAAAACAAATTACACAACAATTGACACAACAAATTTCACAACAAATTACACAACAATTTACCCCTCTTTTAGAGATAACATTATCATATAACATTTGCATTACAATTGTAAGTTCTAAAAAACTCATTATTACAATAATTAAGTAATGAACACTATATAACTAAATAACGAATAATAAAACAGAACTCGGTGATCTTATCATTTTAATGAGGATAAGGAATTAAGTTACAAGTACAAAGTTAGACATGTCAGTTTAACACGTTTATTGATGGGCTTAATTTGTCTGTGCAACTTCACAGAGACAGAAAGAGAAACAGGAAGATAAAGAGAAAGATAAACAAAAACAGAAAGAGAAACAGAAACAGAATAGAAAACAGAAACAGAAAAAGAATGAGAAAGAAAAACAGGAACAGAAAGAGACGAAGAAAAGAAAAAGAATAAGAAACAGAAACAGAAAGAAAATATAAATAAGAAAGAAAAACAGAATAAGAATAAGAATGAGAAAGAAAAACAAAAAAAGGAGAATGAGATAGAGAAACCGAAAGAGAAAGAGAATATGAAAGAGAAAGCGGAACAGAAGCAGAATGAGACACAGAAACAGAAAAAGAAACAGAATAAGACAAAGAAACAGAAAAAGAAAGAGGATGAGATAGAGAAACCGAAAGAGAATGAGAAATAGAAACAGAAACGGAATGAGAATGTGTAAGAGAAACAGGAACAGAAAAAGAAAGAGTTTGAGAAAGAGAATGAGATTGAGATTGAGAAAAAGAAACATAAAGAGTATGAGAAAGAGAAGGAAAATCAAAAAAGAGAATGAGTAAGAGAAAAAGAGAAACATAAAGAGAATGATATAGTGAAAGAGAAACAGAAAGAGTATGAGAAAGAGAAGGAATATCATAAAGAGAAACAGAAAGAGAATGAGATAGAGAAAGAGCAACAGAAAGAAAATGAGAAAGAGAAATATAAACATAGAGAGAATGAGAAAGTGAACAACAAAAACGAAGCTCAAAAGGGAAATTAAAACGTTAACATTACTAAGTATGGATCTAATTTATGCAGACGACCGAATGGCCAAGCAAGCTTCATATTAAACCGAGACAGACCCAAAAAAAAACAGCAGCAGCTACATATCTAATCTCCCACGATTATTTTTCTTTTTGAACTAAAATAAAAGTAAATAAATAAAATTATCAATTAAATTATTCTTGTTTTATTTTGTTTTTTTATTTGGTTTTGTTTGTTGTACAGAATGTCCCAGACAAAAGCAGCTTTCCAGAAAAGGGGGAAGATAATGTGCAGTCCATTTTTGACAATAGAAACAAGAAAAAGAGTTCTTAAATGTTATGTAGAGCCAGTCTTAACTTACGGATGTGAATCATGGACAATGGGACAACAGACAAGAAAACCACTGGAGTCTGTAGAAATATGTGGTTTTACAGAAGAATGTTGAGAATACCATGGGCAGCTAACAGGAGTAATGAGAGCGTTCTAAAAGAGGCCAAATCAAAAAGAGAAATTTCCAATATTAGGAAGAAACAATCATCATATTTTGGCCATGTAATGAGAAGGGAACACCTGGAATATATTGTAACAACTGGGAAAATTGAAAGACGAAGAGACAGAGGAAAGCGAAGAGAAAAGATACGAGACAGCTTAAGAGAGTTATTGAGTTATTTGCGGGTCATCATCATTCCGAACATGTCCATAGGTACTCAGATCCCCTCCTCAGCAAGTCCCGCAGTGTTCAGCGACTGACGACTCCAGTTCTGTGTTTGTTGATAAGTCTTCTTACACGTCCACTAAGTTTCTCATTTCTGGCTGTGCCCATCTTAGCTCCCATTTCCATCATCTGAAGAAGTGACGTGGATCTGTGTTTGTCGAAGTCATGTGCTCTTCCCATATCTCAAAGGGCATTGATGATGTCCGCCCGATCCATTGGTTGCCCGTCCTCAACGACAGCGCAGCTAGCCAACCTGTCCGCTCTCTCATTTCCCCGCACTCCTGCATGTCCAGGGACATAGACAAAGGTGCCCTTACGTATTTTGGATTTCTGCAACGACTCTACCGATTGCATGCGTACAGAGCCCGCCTCCACTTTTTTTATCATGCTCATCGAATCACTCAGTATACATGCGTGGGTATAGTCTTGTGACTCCAGCCATTTGAATGCCTTGGTCACTGTCATCACCTCCATTGTCATGCTACTCGTGGTCATGAAGTATGCACCACTGTCTCCGTAGACTATTCTGCCTGCCGAGCGTGCTGTAAATGCCCATGCACTTCTTTGGTGTCGTCTTACAGATCCGTCTGTATAAATGACTGCATCTTTCTCATCGGTGTTATCGCAGATGAGACCGTTGACCTCAGCATTAATCACAACCGGGTTCTGCTCCCTACTTTTCCTGTCGAGTGTGACAATACACGAGATGGTCCTCTTGAAAGACGTAGGCACCGGTATCCACTCCTCACCAGCGCTGATATGAGTAAGCCCACAGACCTGTTTGATGACATCTTCTGCTCAGCCCACTATTGATTTGCCTCTTTTTAGCCTGGCACCTTTCCCTGTGTTGAGCACGTGGTGCAATGGATGCTCTTTATCTGTACTAATCTTCAGGTATGCTCGTGCTCTCCAGATCATGATTCTGTCATCCATGGTTAGAAAGTCAAGAAGATACCTCATTGCTACATAGGAGTGTCCCTTATACATCCCAAGATAATGCGCATGGCTTCATTTTGTATTTTCTCCAGCCAATCAATTTGAGCCGTACTGACAGTAAGAATTGTCAGGGCATACTCGATTGGTGCGAGGACTAATCCCTGGAGCAGAAGAGTAAGTAGCCTCTGTTCGATGTTGGCAGCTGCCAACAAACCTTCAAGGCAGCTAATTCTTTGCGGGATTTTGTTATCACATGCTTAAGAGAATGGCTTGGCAGAATGTCAACAACATCATTATCAACATCAAGTACCGTGCGTGCTGGCGTAGGTGATCATGTCTCTCCACAACCTTCGATCAAGACAGTTATTTATCATTTCTGTTGTTGACCTTCTGCTAAGGCTGATTCCTTTATTTTTGCTTTCTTTCACCATAATGTCTAACATTACTTGTAACTCATTCCAAAAAAGGACCTGTTGTGTAATACTCTCAGTTGGCTTCCGTGGTGTGTGTCCTATCCAGCGCCATCGCCGTCGCTATATCTCTTTATCCACTGGTATTTGACTGGTACATTTCCATAATTCTATGTTAGTGATTTTGTCCTTGTTTGAATTATGATACTTCCGGTGTCATGGCGACTACGTGTTATCGTTTTTATGATTCGGCTCTTGCTGATCTGATAATGAAAGCAAAACACTATATTTGTAAATTTCACGTACAATCAACATGACAAGATTTCATATTAGAATACACGGTGATTGTAGGTGAAAGTACTTACATGTAGGTGATTGTAGGTTAAAGTACTTACATGTAGGTGATTGTAGGTTAAAGTACTTACATGTAGGTGATTGTAGATGAAAGTACTTACATGTAGGTGATTGTGGGTGAAAGTACTTACATGTAGGTGATTGTAGGTTAAAGTACTTACATGTAGGTGATTGTAGATGAAAGTACTTACATGTAGGTGATTGTAGGTGAAAGTACTTACATGTAGGTGATTGTAGGTTAAAGTACTTACATGTAGGTGATTGTAGGTTAAAGTACTTACATGTAGGTGATTGTAGATGAAAGTACTTACATGTAGGTGATTGTAGGTGAAAGTACTTACATGTAGGTGATTGTAGGTTAAAGTACTTACTCTGTTTAATCTTTTTAGTTGCTGAAAGATGCACACAAATAAAAATACCGTTTGAGTTTACAAAGCATGTTACTATAACACGTCACTACAAAACATGTTACTATAACACGTCACTACAAAACATGTTACTATAACACGTCACTACAAAACATGTTACTACAAAACATGACAGTACAAAGCATGTTACTACAACACATGTCACTACAATACATGTCACTACAACACATGTCACTACAAAACATGTTACTACAACACATGTCACCACAATACATGTCACTACAACACATGTCACTACAAAACATGTCACTACAAAACATGTTACTACAACACATGATACTACAACACATGTCACTACAACACATGTCACTACAAAACATGTCACTACAAAACATGTCACTACAAAACATGTCACTACAAAACATGTTACTACAACACATGGTACTACAACACATGTCACTACAACACATGTCACTACAACACATGTCACTACAAAACATGTCACTACAAAACATGTTACTACAACACATGTCACCACAATACATGTTACTACAACACATGCCACCACAATACATGTCACTACAAAACATGTCACAACAACACATGTCACTACAATACATGTCACTACAACACATGTTACTACAATACATGTCACTACAACACATGTCACTACAATACATGTCACTACAACACATGTCACTACAACACATGTCGCCTGAAAAAAAAATATTTTAAATGTAGAAAGCTGTGTTTTAATAAATGAACGTTCTTCTCCCCTCTTTTCATATAACAATAATAAAAGTAAATAATCATGAATTTTAAAGAGATTCATAATTCTCAAACTGTATACATATGTTCGAGATAGTTGGTGTCTTTATTTACAGTCGTCTATAGCTCATTCACTATTAACAAAACAAAGAAGGATTCACATTCACAACACTCAAAGATAATTGTACTTACATCCTCCAACCTCAATAAATCCTGAAAATGGAAGATACAAAGGATGTTAGCTTTGACAGTAACGTTCAGCAATATCGGTAAACAAGATGTGGGATGCACTCGTTTTACATTAGAATAATGATGCAATGGAGAGGTCAAAGGGGTCAACAATTACGGCTGTAAGTGTCAATAGGATAATACAAAGTTATCATCAATATTAAGAAGGATATAAAAAAGTATAATTTGCTGGCAATTAATGAGAAAGTTGTAACAGGAAAATGATTGCTACTTGCTAGCGTTCGCCCGATGATCGAAGTATTCTAGAGTATTCGTAGGCTGTAGAATTCCTCTTTGTCATCCGCCCTTAAAAGGACGTTAAGTGGGTGTGGCTGCGTTGTGTTGTGGTTTGCAGAATAACTGTTATATTTTTGCCTTTCGGCCAAACACATCCGACATCTGCACGAGATTTTTGAGTACCGGATTGTCTTCCCTCTTTGATCCCTACTCGCTTGGCCAGACTAGGCAGGTAAGTCTGTTACTAGAGGCACCGCGGAGAGGTGGAGCAGGGTCTGGATGGTTTGGCTCACCGATCCTGGCGCAAGACATCATCTGTGGGTCGTTGACAACTTCCAGCTCTGGTGCTGTGAGGCGCGCCTTTGCCTCGACAGTAATGTAATGTGGCAATGAACATGTTAACATTTAATAATATAATATAATAATAAATGTTAACTTATAGTTGTTAACATTTATTGATATGTGAGAGCCTGAGTACGATGCACTGTGGATAGAAGATTATGGAAGGACATGATCGCTTACGCCAACCAGTATGGCACAAGATGATGAGCATGATGATGATGATGATGATGATGATGAGATAAGATCAGAAATGAAGAACTAAGAAAAAGGCTAGGAATAACCCCCGCCATATAGTATGTAACGAAATAACAAATAAAATGGTTTGGACACATGACAAGTCATCATCATCAACGAGTGCCATCTCCGCAACGAAGGTTGGCTACCATGGAGCGCCATTCCACTCTGTCTCTTGCTTTGATGGTGGAGGTTGTTATGGGCTGACTTATCCATCTTTTGATGTTACTCGTTCATGTTAGGCTTGGTCTGTCTCTCTTCTTTGACATTGTATGTTCCCCTCCAAGATTACTTTTAGTAGGCTGTTGTGTCTTTTAACATGGCCCAAAAATCTCATTTGTCTTGTTTAAATTGTGTTTAGTAGTTCTCTTTTCATTTTTAGTTGTTTTAAGACTTCATCGTTTGTTTTCTTTTCCTTCCATCCAATTCTACCTATTCTTCAATATATCCACATTTCAAAGGCTTCAATTCTCTGCTATGTTTTCTTGTCTAATGTCCATGTTTCTGCACCATATAGTAATATTGAGAAGATATAACATTTTTATATTCCTAGTTTTAGTCCTGGTGTTTTTGTTTTGATGATAGTATATTTTTTCGTGTCATTAAAATTACTTTTTTGTCATTCCTATGCTTTTGTTTATTTCAGTTTTACATTGTCCATCTCTGGTTATATTATGTCCAAGGTAGTTGAAGTTCTGAACTGTCTCCAGGTCTATTCCTTCAATGTTGATATCCACTTGTAGATTATGTGTATTATCTCTGTCTATGATCATAGTTTTAATCTTTTTGATATTCATATATCAACCATATTTTTGGCTTGCCATGTTTATTTCATTAAGTAATTGTTGTAGATCTTATTGATTCTTTGCTAGTAATACAGTATCATCAGCATATCTTAGGTTGTTGATTATCTTTCATTTAAGTTTAGCCTTGGCATCTTTGTGATGTTTTTAAAGATTTGCTCAGTGTATAGATTGAACAAGCTTGGTGATAGGATGCATCCCTGTCCTACTCCTCTTTTTACATCAATGGGTGTAGAGTTCTCCTTGTTATATTTTGTTATTGCTGTTAATATCTGCTCCTGGATAGGAAAAGGCAGAAATATCAAAAGTCAACACAACGAGCCTTCAATAAACGTTGCGAGTCCACCGGACCCAATGTCGACCACGAAAAAGATGGATTGACAGAATATTAGAAACAACAGGAAATATAAAAGCAGCAGAGGCGAATAAAAGAGCAAAAAACCGTAAATTATATTTTTCCTCGACGTTGAAAGGTAAATGAGGAAGTAAAGCTGACGAAGAAGATTCACACACACTGGAAATGGGTAAGTAGAGGCGATAAAAGAGAACAGAAAATGAATGAATGTATCGGTTTAATAGCTGACTCGCTACTGGAACAGTGACTGAAACTGTTTTGTTCACATTTGTGCTGGTTTTTTATTTGATCTGTAATGGATTCCTTATAGTTTGTATCATTCTACACAGTGTTTTGTCACGGATACGTTCATTTGCTCATTGCTATTTTTCTAGGAAAATAAAAAAGCACACGATTGTGTTATTTTACATTTGAAGTGATTAGAAGAAGCTGTATCTCAAAATAAAATAAAAACTGTTGTGGTTACAAAATCAATATTGCATCCCTCCGAAACTGTCAGATTTGCCAGGCTTTGATCTTTCTAATACAAGAATTAACTATTAAAATATTGTTCACACAAAACTATTGATTTTGACTAGAAATTATCTATTTTAAGTTTCCCACAAAATTATTGAATTTGCTTAGAATTTGTCTATTTTCAGTTTCACACAAAATTATTGAATTTGGCTAGAAATGTTCTATTTTCAGTCTTGTGTCACAGGTTGAAACCACTTCCACAAAACATCAGTTTCAATCATGAGTGAGATGTACTTCGGTCAGGCCATCTTTAATGTAAACGCTCCAAAAGTTCCCAGTTAAGAACTAAATTGAGACTTTAACAGTTCCTGGGTTCAAATCCCGGAAGTGAAGCTTTTTTATGGTCGACGTGGCTTCCGGATTCAACCAGCTTCTAAAAGTTGAAATGGAGGCCTGGCGTGGTGCCGACCATGTCACCCAAAATGTTCCGTGATTATGAAAAAAATGATAGTCACCATAACCATAATTTCCATACACCTAACAAGGTGTGAATTATTACTTTCATGACATATATGGGTTGTGATGTGCGAAACACACTGGGGGGGGGGGGTAACTCCTGAGGTGAAAAGAGGAGAAGAGAAAGAAAGATCCATAGTTAAGAGAGGATACATGTTGTCATGAGAATGTATCAAATGTTAACACGTACACTGTTGTGGATGTGTGTGATTTAGGGTCAATGATGAGGAGGCTACCAACGCTGACTTTTGTAACCACGTTAGGGTGTAGCAGTTGAGACCAAGTTGGGGTGTAGCAGTTGAGACCAAGTTAGGGTGTTGCAGTTGAGACCAAGTTGGGGTGTAGCAGTTGAGACCAAGTAGGGTGTAGCAGTTAAGACCAAGTTAGGATGTAGCAGTGGAGACCAAGTTAGGGTGTTGCAGTTGAGACCAAGTTGGGGTGTTGCAGTTGAGACCAAGTTAGGATGTAGCAGTGGAGACCAAGTTAGGATGTTGCAGTTGAGACCAAGTTAGGATGTAGCAGTGGAGACCAAGTTAGGGTGTTGCAGTTGAGACCAAGTTAGGGTGTTGCAGTTGAGACCAAGTTATGATGTATCAGTTGAGACCAAGTTATGGTGTTGCAGTTGAGACCATGTTATGATGTAGCAGTTGAGACCAAGTTATGATATAGCAGTTATGATGTATCAGTTGAGACCAAGTTAGGTTATATCAGTTGAGACGAGCCCTGAACTTCCTGCTGCGATATCAACATTGATGTCATGATGTCTCGAGGCCGATGATGCTGTGTTGATATTTCACATGTGGGGTGATGACAGTTTCAAATTAGCGCATTCATGGCGCGTTCAATGAGAGAGTGACTTTGGCGCGAAACGAGTTTCACTTTGAGATGGTTGCGTACAGACATCATTGCGTTGACATTATGGTATCAGCAACTTTAGTATGAGGTTAGCAATCTATTATATTCTGAAGACCAGATCTGTAAACTATAAAGACGTCGAGGATCCGATACCATTACCTAATGCAGCCACTATATAAAGTACCTAATTAGCATTCACAGAGAATTGTAATGTATAATGTTAGGGAATGGAGTATATAGTTACTTTCACATAAAGCACAATGGCCGGTCAAAATAGCTTGACGGGCCGGTTTTGCCCGCGGGCCTTATGTTGCCAATCTCTGGTATAGAGGATAGAGGGATAGAGAGACGGAACGATATGAATGATGATGGTAGTTAGCTAAAAACAGTTTAGCTGGTAGAAAGTGTAGAACGACCATTAGGTCATTAACAAGTTAAAGTAGATGCTGTCTCGTCAACAGAAGTAAGCTGTCGTCGACATAAGCCTGGGCTGAAAGTAGATCATCATCATTAAGTGCCGACAACGCGTCGATGGTTGGCTACCATGGAGCGTCATTCCGCTCTGTCTTCTGTTGTGATAGTGCAGGTTGTCATAGGCTGCCCTGTTCATCTTTTGATGTTTCTCGTCCATGTTAGTCTTTGTCTGCCTCTGTCTCTTGCTTTGATGGTGCAGGTGTCATAGGCTGACTTGTCCATCTTTTGATGTTTCTCGTCCATGTTAGTCTTGGTCTACCTCTGTCTCTTGCTTTGATGGTGCAGTTGTCATAGGCTGACTTGTCCATCTTTTGATGTTACTTGTCCATGTTAGTCTTGGTCTGCCTCTGTCTCTTGCTTTGATGGTGCAGTTGTCATAGGCTGACTTGTCCATCTTTTGATGTTACTCGTCCATGTTAGTCTTGGTCTGCCTCTGTCTCTTGCTTTGATGGTGCAGTTGTCATAGGCTGACTTGTCCATCTTTTGATGTTTCTCGTCCATGTTAGTCTTGGTCTACGTCTGTCTCTTGCTTTGATGGTGCAGTTGTCAAAGGCTGACTTGTCCATCTTTTGATGTTACTCGTCCATGTTAGTCTTGGTCTGCCTCTGTCTCTTGCTTTGATGGTGCAGTTGTCATAGGCTGACTTGTCCATCTTTTGATGTTACTCGTCCATGTTAGTCTTGGTCTGCCTCTGTCTCTTGCTTTGATGGTGCAGTTGTCATAGGCTGACTTGTCCATCTTTTGATGTTACTCGTCCATGTTAGTCTTGGTCTGCCTCTGTCTCTTGCTTTGATGGTGCAGTTGTCATAGGCTGACTTATCCATCTTTTTATGCTACTCGTCCATGTTAGTCTTGGTCTGCCTCTGTCTCTTGCTTTGAAGGTGCAGTTGTCATAGGCTGACTTGTCCATCTTTTGATGTTACTCGTCCATGTTAGTCTTGGTCTACCTCTGTCTCTTGCTTTGATGGTGCAGTTGTCATAGGCTGACTTGTCCATCTGTTGATGTTTCTCGTCCATGTTAGTCTTGGTCTGCCTCTGTCTCTTGCTTTGATGGTGCAGTTGTCATAGGCTGACTTGTCCATCTTTTGATGTTTCTCGTCCATGTTAGTCTTGGTCTGCCTCTGTCTCTTGCTTTGATGGTGCAGTTGTCATAGGCTGACTTGTCCATCTTTTGATGTTACTCGTCCATGTTAGTCTTGGTCTGCCTCTGTCTCTTGCTTTGATGGTGCAGTTGTCATAGGCTGACTTGACCATCTTTTGATGTTTCTCGTCCATGTTAGTCTTGGTCTACCTCTGTCTCTTGCTTTGATGGTGCAGTTGTCATAGGCTGACTTGTCCATCTTTTGATGTTTCTCGTCCATGTTAGTCTTGGTCTACCTCTGTCTCTTGCTTTGATGGTGCAGGTGTCATAGGCTGACTTATCCATCTTTTGATGCTACTCGTCCATGTTAGTCTTGGTCTGCCTCTGTCTCTTGCTTTGATGGTGCAGGTGTCATAGGCTGACTTATCCATCTTTTGATGCTACTCGTCCATGTTAGTCTTGGTCTGCCTCTGTCTCTTGCTTTGATGGTGCAGTTGTCATAGGCTGACTTGTCCATCTTTTGATGTTACTCGTCCATGTTAGTCTTGGTCTACGTCTGTCTCTTGCTTTGATGGTGCAGTTGTCAAAGGCTGACTTGTCCATCTTTTGATGTTACTCGTCCATGTTAGTCTTGGTCTGCCTCTGTCTCTTGCTTTGATGGTGCAGTTGTCATAGGCTGACTTGTCCATCTTTTGATGTTACTCGTCCATGTTAGTCTTGGTCTGCCTCTGTCTCTTGCTTTGATGGTGCAGTTGTCATAGGCTGACTTGTCCATCTTTTGATGTTATTCGTCCATGTTAGTCTTGGTCTGCCTCTGTCTCTTGCTTTGATGGTGCAGTTGTCATAGGCTGACTTATCCATCTTTTTATGCTACTCGTCCATGTTAGTCTTGGTCTGCCTCTGTCTCTTGCTTTGAAGGTGCAGTTGTCATAGGCTGACTTGTCCATCTTTTGATGTTACTCGTCCATGTTAGTCTTGGTCTACCTCTGTCTCTTGCTTTGATGGTGCAGTTGTCATAGGCTGACTTGTCCATCTGTTGATGTTTCTCGTCCATGTTAGTCTTGGTCTGCCTCTGTCTCTTGCTTTGATGGTGCAGTTGTCATAGGCTGACTTGTCCATCTTTTGATGTTTCTCGTCCATGTTAGTCTTGGTCTGCCTCTGTCTCTTGCTTTGATGGTGCAGTTGTCATAGGCTGACTTGTCCATCTTTTGATGTTACTCGTCCATGTTAGTCTTGGTCTGCCTCTGTCTCTTGCTTTGATGGTGCAGTTGTCATAGGCTGACTTGACCATCTTTTGATGTTTCTCGTCCATGTTAGTCTTGGTCTACCTCTGTCTCTTGCTTTGATGGTGCAGTTGTCATAGGCTGACTTGTCCATCTTTTGATGTTTCTCGTCCATGTTAGTCTTGGTCTACCTCTGTCTCTTGCTTTGATGGTGCAGGTGTCATAGGCTGACTTATCCATCTTTTGATGCTACTCGTCCATGTTAGTCTTGGTCTGCCTCTGTCTCTTGCTTTGATGGTGCAGGTGTCATAGGCTGACTTATCCATCTTTTGATGCTACTCGTCCATGTTAGTCTTGGTCTGCCTCTGTCTCTTGCTTTGATGGTGCAGTTGTCATAGGCTGACTTGTCCATCTTTTGATGTTTCTCGTCCATGTTAGTCTTGGTCTGCCTCTGTCTCTTGCTTTGATGGTGCAGTTGTCATAGGCTGACTTGTCCATCTTTTGATGTTACTCGTCCATGTTAGTCTTGGTCTGCCTCTGTCTCTTGCTTTGATGGTGCAGTTGTCATAGGCTGACTTGTCCATCTTTTGATGTTACTCGTCCATGTTTGTCTTGGTCTGCCTCTGGTTCTTTTACTTTGTTTTTTCCCTTCCAATATTAATTTTAGTAGGTCCCTGTGGCTTTTAACATGGCCCAAAGAACATCATTTGTCTTGTTTGAGTTCTATTTAGTTGTTCTAACTTCAATTTTAGTGGCTTTTATGACTTCATCGTTTTTCTTTCCTTTCCATCCAGTTCTTCCTATTCTTCAATATATCTGCATTTCAAAGGCTTCAATTCTCTGTTCTGTTTTCTTGTCTAATCTCCATGTTTCTGCACCATACAGGAAAGTTAAGTAGATATAACATTTATCTATTCTTAGTTTTAGCCCTGGTGTTTTTTTTGTTTTGATGTTAGTATATTTTTTATGACATTAAAATTACTTTTTGCCATTCCTATTCTTTTGTTTATTTCAGTTGTACATTTTCCATCACTGGTTATAGTATGTCCAAGGTAGTTGTAGTTCTGGCCTGTCTCCAGGTATTTCCTTTAATTTTGTTATCCACTTGTGGGTTTTGAGTTCTTTCTTTATTTATGATCATAATTTTAGTCTTTTTTGATATTCATATCAAGTCCATATTTTTTGCTTGTTATATTTATTTCGTTCAGTAAGTGTAGTAGATCCTTAGGGTTTTTTCTGCTACCAGTACAGTATCGTCAGCATTTCTTAGGTTATTATTTATCTTTCCATTAATGTTTAGGCCTGGCATCTATGTGATAGATAAAAAGTAGATAGTTGTTTTTAATGATCACGTAGCAATAAGCAAAACTACATTCAATACTAATTAAGGAATAAATAAAATCACAAGAGCTTGTTGTAAATTTTGTGATCGTTTATTAATCATCTATTACAGCGAACATGCTAAAGTAGAACAGAATCAATCGGAGATCGCTAGCGGCTGAGGAACGATAGATTGAGAGAAAAATAGAGAGAACGAGAATGAGAGAGAGAGAGAGAGAGAGAGAGAGAGAGAGTAAAACGTCAAGAGCCCGGTCACGCCAAGCAATGTATCGAGAATATGGTGTTAGTGGCCATAATTTTTACAGACTTCAGCAAATGAATTTTGGAGTATTGTGGTCGGTAATACGCCCATGCCGCTTTACTTTCCCAGAAAAAAAACTCGGTACCCATTTAAGGCTGGGTGAACCCGGAATCCATCGATTGGGATCGAACCCGACCTCTTAAGAGAGAGAGAGAGAGAGAGAGAGAGAGAGAGAGAGTGGCAGAACTAAAAAAATAGGTAGCTGAAAGCTCGTCGTTGACTTTACAAAACAAAAGGTACAGGTACAACAAAAGGTACAGTGGTACAGGTACAACAAAAGGTACAGTGGTACAGGTACAACAAAAGGTACGGTGGTACATGCACAACAAAAGGTACAGTTGTACAGGTACAACAAATGGTACAGTGGTACAGGTACAACAAAAGGTACAGTGGTACAGGTACAACAAAAGGTACAGTTGTACAGGTACAACAAAAGGTACAGTGGTACAGGTACAACAAAAGGTACAGTTGTATAAGTACAACAAAAGGTACAGTTGTACAGGTACAACAAAAGGTACAGCTGTACAGGTACAACAAAAGGTACAGTTGTACAGGTACAACAAAAGGTACAGTGGTACAGGTACAACAAAAGGTACAGTTGTACAGGTACAACAAAAGGTACAGTGGTACAGGTACAACAAAAGGTACAGTGGTTTATTTCTTAACCTTGTGCCGAAGGGCGTCAGCACACACATCAATGGACCCATAAACTATTTGGAAACTTAATGAACTTTCGAAATTGAAATGATTTCATTTCAGCATTCCCGGCGTTGATCAAATTACTTACTTCAAGTGCTGCCCTATAGTCCTGCCAGAGACATGGACAGAAATATTTGAGTTTAGAAGACAAAAATAGAAAGTGTCCTCAAAAGTACAGTGTATGTGGTAAACTATGGATTATAAAAAAGCTGTTTTGTGAAAATAAATAGAAAATAATCGATAACTGCAGGGCAATGTTAAAACTGTAGAAAGGTAAAGGTAAAGGTAAAGGTAAAGTACGAGACTTGAACCGGCGTCTTAGCACACGAGTTTCCACCCATATGTGCTCGGCCGCCTATCCAGAAATGTTCGGAGATTTCTGTATAGTGTAGCTTCAAGCTTCGAAAGTCACGATGTGAGGTGACATTCCTCACCTTCCCGGGGTAATACCCTGGTACTCATTTCTGCCAACGGCTGGGTCGACCGTGGGTTGTTTTTTTTTCCCAACCACGAGTACAATTCACACTGCTCCCAGCGGGAATCGAACACGGGTTGTCCGAACGTCGGTAGTCCAGTCGGGTGGTTTTCCTAACTAGGCTACCGAGGCCCCCAAACTGTAGAAAAGAGTTCCTAACAGACGAATTGTTTGTTTAATGTAATCAGTAAATGGTTCAACAGTTCAGGAAAGGAAAATGAAAACATTCGAGACATTCAAAGATCTTTGTACTTACAGCCCTTAGCTTCTCTACATCCTGAAAGTCACAGATGAAGACATTGTTATCTTTCAATAAAATATTCGCGACTATTGCTATAAAATGTAAGATATGGCAGGAGCTTATGCATATGTAAATAGATCATCATCATCATCATCATCATGTGCCATACCTGTAAATAGATAAACAACGATGTATTATAGCAACTGTAGTTGTAGCTTATTCTAAGTGGAACAATATGCTTGCTTGCTTAGTTCGCCCGATGACTAAAGTATTCTAGAGTATTCGTAGACTGTAGAATTCCTCTTCATCATCCGCCCTTAAAAGGACGTTAAGTGGGCGTGTCTGCGTTGTGTTGTGGTTTGCAGTATTACTGTTATATTTTCGCCTATCGGCACAACACATCCGACTTCAGCACGACATTTTTGAGTACCGGGTTGTCTTCCCTCTTCGATCCCTGCTCGCTTGGCCAGACTAGACAGGTTAGTCTGCTACTGGAGGCACCACGGAGAGGTGGAGCAGGTTCTGGATGGTTTTGGTTCACCGATCCTGGCGCAAGCCATCAGCTGTGGGTCGCTGACAACTTCCAGCTCTGGTGCTGGGAGGCGCGCCTTCGCCTCCTGATATCTGGGAACTTTGTTAACCTCAGACGGGAGATGTACAAAAGAGGTGAGATGCAGAATGGCTTAGGCAAAAGCAGCTTTCCAAAAAATGAGAAAGATATTTTGCAATCCATTTTTGACAATAGAAACAAGAAAAAGAGTTCTTAAATGTTATGTAGAGCCAGTCTTAACATATGGATGTGAATCATGGACAATAGGAAAACAGACAAGAAAATAACTGGAGTCTGTAGAAATGTGGTTTTACAGAAGAATGTTGAGAATACTATGGACAGCTAAGAAGAGTAATGCAAATGTTCTGAAAGAGGTCAAAGCAAAAAGAGCGCTAATTTCCAATGTTAGGAAGAAACAAGCATAATTTTTTTTTGCCATGTAATGAGAAGAGAACAACTAGAATATATTGTAACAACTGGGAAAATTGAGGGACGAAGAGATGAGGGAAGCAAAGAGAGAAAATACCAGACAGCTTAAGAGAATGGCTTGGCAGAAGGTCAACAATAGAAATGATATAGAACTGTCGAGATCGAAAGTTGTGGAGAGACATGATCACCTACGCCAGTAAGCCTCGTACTTGATGATGATGATTTGTAGTTGGAGTAAGGTCTCGGTATCACTGCAAACGAATTAAAATCCATAATTGCTCAACGAAGATTTTGGCATTGAAGTGATCACAGACATATGCAAGGACATTTACCATACAGGATACATACCAAATGAACTAAAAACATCAACTTTCATTGCATTGAGTAAAATGAATGGGGCAGTTGAATGCAGCGATTGTAGAACAATAAGCCTAATGAGCCAGGTAACAAACATTTTACTAAAAGTTATACAAGGAAGGATTCAGAAAAATGCTAATACTAAATTAGAGGAGCAACAATTTGGATTTTGGAAAATCAGTGGGACAAAAGAAGAAGCCATATTCAGCATGAGAACATTAATCGAAAAGTACATAGAAGTAAACAAACCAATATATGGCCGCTTCATAGACTACACCAAATCTTTTGATAGAATACACTATAATCAACTTATAGATTGCCTAAAAGATATAAATCTGGATGACACAGTAATACGACTGATACGTAATTTGTACTGGGAGCAAACAGCAATAATAAAATATAAGAAGAGCTCTACATTTATTGATATAAAAAGAGGAGTAAGGCAGGGATACATCCTATCACCAACCTTGTTCAATCTATACACTGAGCAAATCTCTAAAAACATCTCAGAGATACCAGGCCTAAACATTAATGAAAAAATAATCAATCACCTAAGATAAGCTGAAGATACTGTACTACTAGCAGAAAATCCTAAAGATCTACAACAATTACTTAATGAAATAAACATGATAAGAAAAATTATGGATTACATATGAATATCAAAAAGACTTAAACTATGATCATAAACACAATTAATACTCAAAACCCACAAGTGGATATCAAAGTTATCTTAGCTGAAGGAATAGACCTGGAGACAGTTCAAAGCTACAACTACCTTGGACATACTATAACCAGTGATGGAAAATGTACAACTGAAATAAACAAAAGAATAGGAATGGTAAAAAGTAATTTTAATGTCATGAAAAATATACTAACATCAAAACAAATAACACCAGGGCTAAAACTGAAAATAGCAAAATGTTATATCGTCTCAATATTCACGTATGGTGTAGAAACATGGACATTAGACAAGAAAATAGAACAGAAAATTGAAGCCTTTGAAATGTGGATATATAGAAGAATAGGTAGAATTGGATGGAAAGAAAAGAACACATGATGAAGTTTTAAAACAACTGAAAATGAAAAGAAAACAACAAAGCACAGTAAACAAGACAAATGAAATTTTTGGGCCATGTTAAAAGACACAACAGCCTACTAAAAGTATTATTGGAATGGAAATTACAGGATAATAAAAGCAGAGGCAGACCGAGACTAACATGGACGAGTAACATCAACAGATGAACAAGTCAACTTATGACAACCTGCACCATCAAAGCAAGAGACAGAGCGGTATGGCGATCCATGGTAGCCAACCTTAGGTACGGAGACGGTACTCGATGAATTGCTCAACCACCCGTGCAGTGGAATCATCCGAACTAAAGCTAATCTCATTGAAGGATCCAAATAAATAAAGGCAACTGCAGTCCCCATCATAGCAGCTACATCTCACACCAACATTTACACAAGTTACCATTCGATGGGATTTTTGGATGACTGCAGCATGATATAGAGCACGAGGTGGTAAACACACCGTCAAGCAACTCTTGACGTAAAAGAAGCAGGAGAGATATAGAAAGATGAGTATTAGAGAGCTAAAGAAAGGTGTAATATAAATGTATAGGACACTTTAACATTTGCAAACATGTATTCAGTTGTGTGTGTCAGGATCGATGAGATGGTTATGGTTATGCAGGGCCTCGGTATCACTGCAAACAAATTAATAATTGCTCAACAGCCCGTGCCAGTGGAATCATCCGAATTAATATCTCATCTCCCGAAAAAATGAAAGGTAGCTGCAGTCCCCATCATAGCAGTCTCAGCATACGCCAAAAAACATAATGCGAAACCACACAGAAAGCGAACACAACCATATGCTCTCCGGCACACGATATCGTCATTCATCGTAAGTAATTGGAATATCGAAACACGATAAAAACGGATGAAATGCACAGCTCACGGTGTGCACAGAGCACTAAACTCATTAGCTCCTGCAGCAAGAATCGACGAGAACTGGCTACCATCGTTGACATTTAGATCGAGTTCGGAGATTACAGACGAGTCGTTCCAAATACGGGCCCTGACATTTCTCATTTTTCATGACATTTACGTTCCGATGGTACATTCGTGACTTGGTTCAACACGGAAGTGACTTAGACGTGAAATGGATTTCACAGAGTCAGGATTGGACAGGCTAGAGTTATAATATAGGCTACTTTAGTATAGATGATAGAATGATAGACAGATGGAAGCACTACAGAATAGATTAGTAACTAGTTAGAACAGTTTCATTGGTAAAGGTCAAGTACGAGACTCGAACCGGCGTCTTGGCACGCGAGTTTTTACCCTATGTGCTCGGCCGCCTAGCCAGAAATGTTCGGAGACTTCTGGATAGTCTCGTTTGAAACGTCGAAACTCACAATGCGTGGCGGCTTTCCTCACCTTCCCAGAGTACTACCCTGGTACCCGTTTCTGCCAGGGGCTGGGTCGACCGCGGGAGATTTTTCTTTCAACCACGTTTACAACTCACGCTACTTCAAGCGGGAATCAATCACGTTGGTAGCCCAGTCGGGTGGTTTTCCCAATCAGGTGGTTTTCCCAAACGGGTGGTTTTCCCAACTAGGCTACCGAGGTCCTTGAGTAAAAGAGAGTTGGGTGAACCTTGAAGCCATCGATCAGGACCGAACCCAACCACTTGTCCGGTCCAGTCCAGTTCACTAACCACTGAGCTGTCATTTTCGGGCTGATGATATTCACCGTACTGCTCATTTCTTGAGATTTGTTTCTGCATGACTCGTTTTAACACCACAAGAACAACCATAAGTGTTTCCCCGGGTTGCCCCGAGTCTCTGGGTAAGGTTGTCACCCTCACGAGCAAAAGTGGAAAGGAAACAAATCCCGTATCTTGGAACGCGCCGGAAGTCAAAGGTATATTTTATATGCCAGATCATGTGACAAAAATCACAATTACACTCCATATTAATGTAGAGAACAATCATAATTTTTTGGCCATGTAATGAGAAGAGAACAGCTGGAATATATTGTAACAACTGGAATATATTGTAACAACTGGGAAAATTGAGGGACGAAGAGATAGAGGGAAGCATAGAGAAAAGATACCAGACAGTTTAAGAGGATGGCTTGGCAGAAGGTCAACAACAGAAATGATAAATAACTGTCGAGATCTAAAATTGTGGAGAGACATGATCACCTACGCCAACAGGCCCGGTATTTGATGATGATGATGATGATTAATGTAGAGATAAAGAAGGTTACACATTTAGTTTGCAAATGTAAGCATCGTTTACAGGTTGAGTCATTACTACATAAAGACAAACCATGGAAACTAAAGAGTGCTATCAGCATGAAAGCTTATCTCTACTAGCTATAGATCAATAACATGAGTTGAGAGGCAGACAGAAAGATGAAGAGGGAAAGAGCGTGAGAGAGAGAGAGAGAGAGAGAGAGAGAGAGAGAGAGAATTAGAAATAGATTGTTTACTTTTTTAAAACAAAAAATACAGTGTTTTGTATGATATCTTAATGCAGTGTTTTATGTGATATCTTAATGCAGTGTTTTATTTGATATCTTAATGCAGTATTTTATTTGATATATTAATGCAGTGTTTTATTTGATATATTAATGCAGTGTTTTATTTGATATATTAATGCAGTGTTTTATTTGATATCTCAATGCAGTGTTTTATTTGATATATTAATGCAGTGTTTTATTTTATATCTTAATGCAGTGTTTTATTTTATATCTTAATGCAGTGTTTTATTTGATATCTTAGTGCAGTGTTTTATATGATATCTTAATGGAGTGTTTTATTTGATATATTAATGCAGTGTTTTATTTGATATCTTAATGCAGTGTTTTATTTGATATCTTAATGCAGTGTTTTATTTGATATCTTAATGCAGTGTTTTATTTGATATATTAATGCAGTGTTTTATTTGATATCTTAATGCAGTGTTTTATTTGATATATTAATGCAGTGTTTTATTTGATATCTTAATGCAGACCAAATAAAGACAAGTGGAACAATATTAAAACAGGTAAATTAATTTAAATATCTGGGAACATTGTTAACCTCAGATGGTAGATATACAGCAGAGGTTAGATGAAGAATGGCTCAGGCGAAAGTAGCTTTAAAAAAATGAGGAAGATACTGTGCAATCCCTTTTTGACAATAGAAAGAAGAAAATGAGTTCTAAAATTTTATTTACAGCCAGTCTTAACATATGAATGTGAATCATGGACAATTGGAGAACAGGCTAGAAAATCGCTGGAGGCTCTAGAAATGTGGTTTTACAGAAGAATGTTGAGAATACCATGTATAGCTAAAAGGAGCAATGAAAATGTTCTGAAAGAGGCCAAAGCAAAAAAGAGAGCTAATTTCCAATATTAGGAAGAAACAATCATCATTTTCTATTAACATATAATGAGAAGGGAGCAAATTGAATATATTGTGACAACTGGGAAAATTGAAGGACGAAGAGATAGAGGGAAGCAAAGAAAAAAGATACCACACAGCTTAAGAGAATGACTTTGCAGAAGGTCAACAACAGAAATTATAAATAACTGTCGAGATCGAAAGCTGTGGAGAGACATGATCACTTATGCCAGCAGTCATGGTACTTAATGATGATGATGATGATGATGAGTGCAGACCAGAGTTTGAAACATTTCTTTTATCACTGACGACGCTTGTCGGACATATAAACTTACAGTCAGTCTATTCCAATACTCCTGCAAGAGACAGAAAATAGATATTTCTAGTTTAGACTGTGGTTAAACACAAGAACGGTGAGAAAAATCATGTTGTGTAAATATAATAAACAATTTGTTCTTAAAACAAAATCATCATCATTAAGTACCAGGCCTGCTGGCTTAGAGACAGAGAGAGATAAAGATTATCTCTAAGAGAGAATAAGAGAGAAAGAGAGATAGAGAGAAAATAAGAGAGGTATAGAGAATTAGAGAGAAAAAGAGAGGGATGGAGAGAAAGAAAGAGAGAGGTAGAGAGAGAGAAAGAGAGAGGGAAAGAGAGAAAGAGAGAAATAGAGAACGCAAGAGAAAAAGAAAAAAGAGAGAGAGAGAAATAGAGAAATGGATATTTCATAGAGTGATATCGTTAAACAGAAAGTCATGTAGAATGTTATTCTTAATGAATAATTCATCATCATCATCATCATCATCATCATCATCCTCATCATTTTCCTCTCGAGTCGATAACGGCACAAAGGACGGAAGCCTCGGTTCTTCACGATTGACGATTTGCTCCCAGTTCTTGTAGTTCTTGGTTACTTCATAGTCTCATGATTAAGCATTCCCTAGTAATTGTTCTGCATAGGGATTATCTTGGTCTGCCTTGTTTTATTTTACAAGATAGTTTCCACATGAATGCCTGACGGCAAAGGCTTTCTTCATTCATTCTCAGCACATGACCGATGTATGTGCAACGTCTTTTCCTTGTAAAGCTGGACACGTATTTTTGTTTCTATTCGTCTCTTTACTGTTCATTTGAAATGACCAGCTTGTTTCACGTCTTTACAATAATCATCAAGTACCGGGCCTGCTAGCGTAGGTGATCATGACTTTCCACAACTTTCGATCTCGAGTTATTTATTATTTCTGTTGTTGACCTTCTACCATGCCATTCTCTTAAGCTGTCTGGTATCTTTTCTCTTTGTTTCCCGCTATCTCTTCGTCCTTCAATTTTCCCAGTTGTTACAATATATTCCAGCTGTTCTCTTCTCATTACATGACCCAAAAAATGATGACTGTTTCTTCTTAATATTGGTTATTAGTTTTCTTTTTGCTTTGGCCTCCATCAGAACCTCTACATTACTCTTCTTAGCTGTCTGTGGTATTCTCAACATTCTTCTGTAAAACCACATTTCTACGGCTTCCGGCGATTTTCTTGTCTGTTGTCCTATTGTCCATGATTCAAATCCATATGTTAATACTGGCTCTACATAACATTTAAGAACTATTTTTCGTGTTTCTATTATTAAAAATGATTTGCATAGTATCTTCCTCATTTTTGAGGAAAGCTGCTTTTGCCTGAGCCATTCTGCATCTCACCTCTGTTGTTCATCTACCATCGGAGTTTAACAATGTTTACAGATATTCAACTTCATTTACCTGTTTTAATATTGTTCCATTTGTCTTTATTGTGCTTTGTGGTGATGTCTTTTTTTTATGTTGTTACCAATGCTTCCGTCTTTTTGCTATTAAGGCTTAGTTTTTTTTTTTTTTTGCTTTCTTTCACCATAATATCTAGTTTTTCTTGTAATACATTTTTGCTCTTAGCGGTTAATACTGTATCACCAGCATACCTTAGATTATGTGTATTATGATCTTCGATTTTTATTCCAGTCATGCCTTTTATAGATCTTAATACATTACAGTAATGGCCATTATAATCGTGGATCAATAATTAGTTCAGCGTAAACAGTGTAGAGGAATGCCCAGACGTTTCAAATTACAATATTTGCTATGGTAACGCTTATAGAAGGTAATACTTTATTACTCCTGTCAGTTGTGTGTTTTTTATGATAATTAGATATGACAAAAATATAATTTGTTCTTTACAATTATGTCAGTAGCATATGTAATGCAATAGGCTAAAGTACAATCTATCTGGAGGGAGATGGTTGGCTGGGTAGTCTGGAGGTATGACGTCGACCACAAGACATGAAGGAACTGGCTTCAAAGACCACCAGGAACGGTGTTGATTTTTCATAAATATCATCGTCATCATCATGTGCCATGCCGGTTGGTGTAGGCGATCATGTCCCTCCACAATCTTCTATCTACAGTGCATCGTATCAGTTCTGTTGTTGACTGTTTTCCATGCCATGACACCAAGCTATCCAGTATTCTCTCTCTTTGTCGTCCGCGATCTCTCTTTCCTTTTATTTTGCCAGTTGTAACCAAGTATTCCAACTTTCCTCTTCTCATGAAGTGCCCAAAAATGTTGATTGCTTCTTTCTGATGTTTTTTTAAAAGCTCCCTTTTTGTGTTGGCCTCTTTGAGAACTTCCTCATTGCTCTTTTTGGTTGTCCAGGGAACTTTCAACATTCTTCTAAGAAATCCCATCTCTGTGGCCTCTAACCGACATTTCATTTGTTTGTCTATTGTCCATGATTCGCTTCCATAGGTCAGAATTGATTCTATATAGCACCGATGAACTCTCTTTCTCATTTTTAATGACATAGATTTGTTACATAAGATATTTTTCATTTTCTGAAATGCTATATTGGCCTGAGCTATTCTGCTTTTTATTTCTGTGGTGTATCTCCCATCTGATGATATTGTTCCCAAGTATTTGAAACGTTGTACTTGTTTCAGATTTGTCTCGTTTATTTTTATGCTGCATGATGGTGATGATTGTTTCTTCGATATAACCATTACTTCTGTTTTCTTACTATTCAGACTGAGACCCTTCTTGTTGCTTTCTTTTACTATTATGTCCATCATTTCTTGTAGTTCGTTCTCTATCTCATAAATATAACAAATTAATTCGTGATTTTTTTCTGATATTAACCTCGCTTGATCTCCTAGGAATGAGATCCGATGTCTAGCAATTCCGAATAAGTGAATAAACAGGAGGTCCGGGTGCACTCCCGCACGTTAAAGAACACTTGACAGTTAAAAGAAAAAAGAGTAGGTCTTAAATATGGCGGCCGTCCGTGCAAAATTATCGGCTGAAATGTACCCACACTGTGGATCCCTGTCGTGTCACGAAGATCCACGTGAACTAGCATTCGCCTCGGATTTTCTCGAGAAATATCTATCTATCTATCTATCTATCTATCTATCTATCTATCTATCTATCTATCTATCTATCTATCTATCTATCTATCTATCTATCTAACTATCTATCTATCTATCTATCTATCTATCTATCTATCTATCTATCTATCTATCTATCTATCTATCTATCTATCTATCTATCTATCTATCTATCTATCTATCTATCTATCTATCTATCTATCTATCTATCTATCTATCTATCTATCTATCTATCTATCTATCTATCTATCTATCTATCTATCTATCTATCTATCTATCTATCTATCTATCTATCTATCTATCTATCTATCTATCTATCTATCTGTCTGTCTGTCTATCTATCTATCTATCTATCTATCTATCTATCTATCTATCTATCTATCTATCTATCTATCTATCTATCTATCTATCTATCTATCTATCTATCTATCTATCTATCTATCTATCTATCTATCTAACTATATATCTATCTATCTATCTATCTATCTATCTATCTATCTATCTATCTATCTATCTATCTATCTATCTATCTATCTATCTATCTATCTATCTGTCTGTCTATCTATCTATTTATCTATCTATCTATCTATCTATCTATCTATATGTTTGTCTGCCTGTTGTCTGACTGTTGTCCGACTGTTCTCTGACTGTTGTCTGACTGTTCTCTGACTTTTGTCTGACTGTTCTCTGACTGTTGTCTGACTGTTCTCTGACTGTTGTCTGACTGTTGTCTGACTGTTCTCAAACTGTTCTCTGACTGTTCTCTGACTGTTGTCTGACTGTTCTCTGACTGTTGTCCGACTGTTGTCTGACTGTTATCAGACTGTTCTCTGACTGCTGTCTTACTATATATTGTCTATTCTAGACGGAGACAACACCTAGGGCAGAAATTCTAGACTCTCTGTGTCTGACCATCTTTATTAAGCTCGATGCCCTTTCAATAAGATAAGTTGGGATACAACTGTGTTAGGTTATATAGGGAGAAGTAAGGGAGACCAATACTAGTACAATGAATATTAAAAGGGAAGTAGAATTAAAGAAGAGTAGTCTGCACTTAATTGAAAAATGTAAATAATGATCTACTGTACTACTAGTGTCAAGTGAAAAGTCGTGCCGTGATCAAAAAGACTTGGCAAAATTATTGGATAGAAATCGATGGATATTTCAAATATTGGATAGAAATCGATGGATAGTTCAAATATTGGATAGAAATCGATGGATACCTCAATTATTGTGCAGAAATCGATATAGATAGTTCAAATATTTTATAGGAATCGAAAGATAGTTCAAGTATTGGATAGAAATCCCAAGGGCCGACCACGAAAGAGATGGATTGGCTGAATATCAGGAAGACTAGGAAACACAGCAGCAGAGGCAAACATAAGAGCGAAAGACCGCAAATGATGTCTCCCCCTCGACGCTGAAAGGCAAATAAGGAAGGAGAAGACGTTTCAATCGTGGCCAGTGGACAATTTGGCTCTCTGTCTTTGTGATGCTGGTATATGTCTTTGTGATGCTGTTATATGTCTTTGTGATGCTGTTATATGTCTTTGTGATGCTGTTATATGTCTTTGTGATACTGGTATATGTCTATGTGATGCTGTTATATGTCTTTGTGATGCTGTTATATGTCTTTGTGATGCTGTTATATGTCTTTGTGATGCTGTTATATGTCTTTGTGATACTGGTATATGTCTATGTGATGCTGTTATATGTCTTTGTGATGCTGTTATGTCTTTGTGATGCTGTTATATGTATATGTGATGCTGTTATATGTCTTTGTGATGCTGTTATATGTCTTTGTGATGCTGTTATATGTCTTTGTGATGCTGTTATATGTCTTTGTGATGCTGTTATATGTCTTTGTTCGCAAAATTGTTCGTAAAATTATCTTTTATAAACACACACACACACACACTATCATCATCATCAAGTACCGGGCCTGCTGGCGTAAGTGATCATGTCTCTCCACAACTTTCGATCTCGGCAGCTATTTATCATTTCTGTTGTTGACCTTCTGCCAAGCCATTCTTTTAAGCTGTCTGCTATTTTTTCTCTTTGCTTCCCTCTATCTCTTCGTCCCTAAATTTTTCCAGTTGTTACAATATATTCCAGTTGTTCTCTTCTCATTACATGGCCAAAAATGATGATTGGTTCTTCCTCATATTGGAAATTAGCTCTCTTTGTGCTTTGACCTCTCTCAGAACATCTTCATTACTCTTCTTAGCTGCTCATGGAACACACACTATGGTGTGTTCCTAAAACATTTCCACAGACGTATCTCCCTGAGACGAACCAGATATCATCTAAAACAAGGAAACAGCTGAAGAATGTGTTTCCCCAACGTCTCGTCAGTCTATTCCATCATCTCGGCGACTGATTGGTTCTGTATATTGATGCGACTGTGGGGATAAATATAGCACATGACGTCACGTTATGGCTTGACACAGGGTAAAGACATTTTCTTTCATGAACCTGTAATGGTTCGTAGAGTACATTGTACTCTAAAAAGTACTTTTCAAACAACAAAACACTTTTACTCGCACTTACTTTTAAGTTCCTGGCAATTTTTGTTGAGAGGGAAAGATGGTTGAATGCAAAATGAGAAATAAATAAATATATATAAATATATACAGAAGCGCTTATATAACATTTAGAGATTAAACTACAGATTTCAGATTACATCTATTTAAGGTAACATCCAAAGATAAAATTAAAGAAATAAGATCTACAATGAGCATCTAATTAGAGTAAGATTATAGGCTTTAGAAAAGTCTTCTTCTTCTTTCCTTCCTCATCTGCCTTTCAGCGTCGAGGGGAGATATAATTTGCGGTCTTTTGCTCTTCTGTTCGCCTCTGCTGCTGTTATGTTTCCTAGTGCTTCTAATATTCCATCGATCCATCTTTTTCGTGGTGGACCCTTAGGTCTGGTGTTCACACAATGTTTGTTCAAGGCTCGTTGTGTTGTGGTTTGTTCTTTCTGCCTTGTCACGTGGCCAAACCACTTTATCCGTTGTTTCCTTATATATTATATGGCGGGGGCTATTCCTAGCTTTTTTCCAGTTCTCTATTTCTGATCTTATCTCTCAGACTGTTTCCTGTCATTCGTCTAACACATTTCATCTCAGTAAAGGTTATTTTTCTTATTGTTCTTGCATCTAGGTTCCAGGTCTGGCATTGGTAGCACAACTTTGGGATGAAGATTGTATTGTATAGTGTCAGTTTTGCCTCCAGAGTTATTTCCTTGTTGAACAATAGTGGTGATAACTGTCCGATGATTTGACAAGCTTTGTTGCATCTTGATTCTATCTCTGCTGTTTGAGAATTATCGTTTGTCATTAGACTTCCTAGGTATTTGAATTCCTCTACTTGTTTTAGTTGCTTGCCTTCTATAGTTATATTGATGTTCTGTTTATTTTTGGCGACATTCATGACTTCTGTTTTGTTGATGTTGATTTTCATGTTGTATTTTGTGCCTGAGTTGTTGAGTTTGTTTAAGTGTTCTTGTAGGTCTTCTATTGTTTCATGTATTAGTGCCTGGTCGTCTGCAAATAAAAGCTCGTTGATCTCCTCTGTCTCTGATAGGTTGGCTAACTTGTATATATAGTCCATGTATGTAATAAACAGTAGGGGGGGGGGGGATAGTACGCACCCCTGTCTTACACCTGATCTAACTTCGAAGTGGTCTGTATAGCCTGCTGCTATTCTGACCTTGCAGCTACTGTTGACGTAGAGACTTTTAATAAGGTTGGTTAGATGTTGACTTACTCCGTATGTTGTTAGTATCTCCCACGGTTGTTCTCTGTTTACTCTGTCGAATGCTTTTTCCTGGTAAATTAAGGCTATGTATAAGTTGTGGTTGTATTCTGTTGTTTTTTCTGCAAGCTGTTTTAATGTGAATAGTGCCTCAGCATATCCTCTGTTTTTTTTCGGAATTCGAATTCATTTAGAAATGTGATTTTACATAAGAATGTTAAGAATATCATGGGCAGCTAAGTGGAGTAATGAAAACGTTCTGAAAGAGGACAAATAAAAAAGAGAGCTAATTTCCAATATTGTGAAGAAACAATCATCATTTCTTGGCCAAACAATGAGAAGGGAACAGCTGGAATATATTGTAACAACTGGGAAAATTGAATGGCAAAGAGACAGAGCGAAGCAAAGAGAAAGGATACAAGAAAGCTTAAGAGAATGGCTTAGCAGAAAGTCAAGAAAAGAAATGTTAAACCACTGTCGAAATTTATCGAGAGACATGATCACCTACGCCAGCAGGCATGGTACTTGATGATGGTGAATAAACTGGTCCATTCACGTTTAGATCTGAATTTATTGCCATGTTAAAGAAATCACATGTCATGGTATTACCATCATGTTAAAGAAATCACATGTCATGGTATTACCATCATGTTAAAGAAATCACATGTCATGGTATTACCATCATGTTAAAGAAATCACATGTCATGGTATTACCATCATGTTAAAGAAATCACATGTCATGGTATTACCATCATCTCATCTCCGAGTAGTGAGATACGCTGTCTAGTCCTCTAGAAGTAGTGAGATATGCTGTCTAGTCCTCTCTTAGTTGGGAGATACGCTGTCTAGTCCTCTAGGAGTAGTGAGATACGCTGTCTAGTCCTCTAGGAGTAGTGAGATATGCTGTCTAGTCCTCTCTTAGTTGGGAGATACGCTGTCTAGTCCTCTCTGAGTAGTGATATACGCTGTCTAGTCCTCTCTGAGTAGTGAGATACGCTGTCTAGTCCTCTCTTAGTTGTGAGATACGCTGTCTAGTTCTCTCTGAGTAGTGAGATACGCTGTCTAGTCCTCTCTGAGTAGTGAGATAAGCTGTCTAGTCCTCTCTGAGTAGTGAGATACGTTGTCTAGTCCTCTCTGAGTAGTGAGACACGCTGTCTAGTTCTCTCTGAGTAGTGAGATACGTTTTTTAGTCCTCTCTGAGTAGTGAGATACGTTGTCTAGTCATATATGAGTAGTGAGATACGCTGTCTAGTCCTCTCTGAGTTGTGAGATACGTTGTCTAGTCCTCTCTGAGTAGTGAGATACGTTTTTTAGTCCTCTCTGAGTAGTGAGATACGCTGTCTAGTCCTCTCTGAGTTGTGAGATACGTTGTCTAGTCCTCTCTGAGTAGTGAGATACGCTGTCTAGTTCTGAGTAGTGAGATACGTTGTCTAGTTCTCTCTGAGTAGTGAGATACGCTGTCTAGTCCTATCTGAGTAGTGAGATACGTTGTCTAGTTCTCTCTGAGTAGTGAGATACACTGTCTAGTCCTCTCTGAGTAGTGAGATACGCTGTCTAGTTCTCTCTGAGCAGTGAGATACGCTATCTAGTCCTATCTGAGTAGTGAGATACGCTGTCTAGTCCTCTCTGAGTAGTGAGATACGTTGTCTAGTCTTCTCTGAGTAGTGAGATACGCTGTCTAGTCTTCTCTGAGTAGTGAGATACGCTGTCTAGTCTTCTCTGAGTAGTGAGATACGTTGTTTAGTTCTCTCTGAGTAGTGAGATACGTTGTCTAGTCCTCTCTGAGTAGTGAGATACGCTGTCTAGTCTTCTCTGAGTAGTGAGATACGCTGTCTAGTCTTCTCTGAGTAGTGAGATACGTTGTCTAGTTCTCTCTGAGTAGTGAGATACACTGTCTAGTCCTCTCTGAGTAGTGAGATACGCTGTCTAGTCCTCTCTGAGTTGTGAGATACGTTGTCTAGTCTTCTCTGAGTAGTGAGATACGTTGTCTAGTCTTCTCTGAGTAGTGAGATACGTTGTCTAGTCTTCTCTGAGTAGTGAGATACGCCGTCTAGTCCTCTCTGAGTAGTGAGATACGTTGTCTAGTCTTCTCTGAGTAGGGAGATACGTTGTCTAGTTCTCTCTGAGTAGTGAGATACGTTGTCTAGTCTTCTCTGAGTAGTGAGATACGTTGTCTAGTCTTCTCTGAGTAGTGAGATACGTTGTCTAGTCTTCTCTGAGTAGTGAGATACGTTGTCTAGTCTTCTCTGAGTAGTGAGATACGTTGTCTAGTCTTCTCTGAGTAGTGAGATACGTTGTCTAGTCTTCTCTGAGTAGTGAGATACGCTGTCTAGTCTTCTCTGAGTAGTGAGATACGCTGTCTAGTCTTCTCTGAGTAGTGAGATACGTTGTCTAGTTCTCTCTGAGTAGTGAGATACGTTGTCTAGTCCTCTCTGAGTAGTGAGATACGCTGTCTAGTCTTCTCTGAGTAGTGAGATACGCTGTCTAGTCTTCTCTGAGTAGTGAGATACGTTGTCTAGTTCTCTCTGAGTAGTGAGATACACTGTCTAGTCCTCTCTGAGTAGTGAGATACGCTGTCTAGTCCTCTCTGAGTTGTGAGATACGTTGTCTAGTCTTCTCTGAGTAGTGAGATACGTTGTCTAGTCTTCTCTGAGTAGTGAGATACGTTGTCTAGTCTTCTCTGAGTAGTGAGATACGCCGTCTAGTCCTCTCTGAGTAGTGAGATACGTTGTCTAGTCTTCTCTGAGTAGTGAGATACGTTGTCTAGTTCTCTCTGAGTAGTGAGATACGTTGTCTAGTCTTCTCTGAGTAGTGAGATACGTTGTCTAGTCTTCTCTGAGTAGTGAGATACGTTGTCTAGTCTTCTCTGAGTAGTGAGATACGTTGTCTAGTCTTCTCTGAGTAGTGAGATACGTTGTCTAGTCTTCTCTGAGTAGTGAGATACGCTGTCTAGTCCTCTCTGAGTAGTGAGATACGCTGTCTAGTCCTCTCTGAGTAGTGAGATACGTTGTCTAGTCTTCTCTGAGTAGTGAGATACGTTGTCTAGTCTTCTCTGAGTAGTGAGATACGTTGTCTAGTCTTCTCTGAGTAGTGAGATACGTTGTCTAGTCTTCTCTGAGTAGTGAGATACGTTGTCTAGTCTTCTCTGAGTAGTGAGATACGTTGTCTAGTCTTCTCTGAGTAGTGAGATACGTTGTCTAGTCCTCTCTGAGTAGTGAGATACGTTGTCTAGTCCTCTCTGAGTAGTGAGATACGTTGTCTAGTTCTCTCTGAGTAGTGAGATACGCTGTCTAGTCCTCTCTGAGTAGTGAGATACGTTGTCTAGTCTTCTCTGAGTAGTGAGATACGTTGTCTAGTCCTCTCTGAGTAGTGAGATACGTTGTCTAGTCCTCTCTGAGTAGTGAGATACGTTGTCTAGTCCTCTCTGAGTAGTGAGATACGCTGTCTAGTCTTCTCTGAGTAGTGAGATACGTTGTCTAGTCTTCTCTGAGTAGTGAGATACGCTGTCTAGTCCTCTCTGAGTAGTGAGATACGTTGTCTAGTCCTCTCTGAGTAGTGAGATACGTTGTCTAGTCCTCTCTGAGTAGTGAGATACGTTGTCTAGTCCTCTCTGAGTAGTGAGATACGCTGTCTAGTCCTCTCTGAGTAGTGAGATACGTTGTCTAGTCCTCTCTGAGTAGTGAGATACGTTGTCTAGTCCTCTCTGAGTAGTGAGATACGTTGTCTAGTCCTCTCTGAGTAGTGAGATACGTTGTCTAGTCCTCTCTGAGTAGTGAGATACGTTGTCTAGTCCTCTCTGAGTAGTGAGATACGTTGTCTAGTCCTCTCTGAGTAGTGAGATACGTTGTCTAGTCCTCTCTGAGTAGTGAGATACGTTGTCTAGTCCTCTCTGAGTAGTGAGATACGTTGTCTAGTCCTCTCTGAGTAGTGAGATACGTTGTCTAGTCCTCTCTGAGTAGTGAGATACGTTGTCTAGTCCTCTCTGAGTAGTGAGATACGCTGTCTAGTCCTCTCTGAGTAGTGAGATACGTTGTCTAGTCCTCTCTGAGTAGTGAGATACGCTGTCTAGTCCTCTCTGAGTAGTGAGATACGCTGTCTAGTCCTCTCTGAGTAGTGAGATACGTTGTCTAGTCCTCTCTGAGTAGTGAGATACGCTGTCTAGTCCTCTCTGAGTAGTGAGATACGTTGTCTAGTCTTCTCTGAGTAGTGAGATACGTTGTCTAGTCTTCTCTGAGTAGTGAGATACGTTGTCTAGTCCTCTCTGAGTAGTGAGATACGCTGTCTAGTCCTCTCTGAGTTGTGAGATACGTTGTCTAGTCCTCTCTGAGTAGTGAGATACGTTGTCTAGTCCTCTCTGAGTAGTGAGATACGTTGTCTAGTCTTCTCTGAGTAGTGAGATACGTTGTCTAGTCCTCTCTGAGTAGTGAGATACGCTGTCTAGTCCTCTCTGAGTAGTGAGATACGCTGTCTAGTTCTCTCTGAGTAGTGAGATACGTTGTCTAGTCCTCTCTGAGTAGTGAGATACGTTAGTCCTGTCAGAGAACGGCAATAAACAGGAAGTCCCGTGTGCACTCACGCACGTTAAAAAAACATAAAGCCTGGGTCATTTATTTGGCTGCTTCCGAGTAAAAGTGACAGCAAAATCCTACCAACATCGTGCATCCCAAGTCGTGCTACGGAGTTCGTGTACCTGGATCAGAACTCTTCTCAGAGGATATCGGAGCATATTTGAACTCATCCGATGAGCTGTGGTGGTGATTCCAAAACAAACAAACGCTTCTACAATAGTTGCTATAGAACTATACTTTCCTTATTAAACCACAATAGTTGCTATAGAACTATACTTTCCTTATTAAACTACAATAGTTGCTATAGAACTATACTTTCCTTATTAAACTACAATAGTTGCTATAGAACTATACTTTCCTTATTAAACCACAATAGTTGCTATAGAACTATACTTTCCTTATTAAACTACAATAGTTGCTATAGAACTATACTTTCCTTATTAAACTACAATAGTTGCTATAGAACTATACTTTCCTTATTAAACTACAATAGTTGCTATAGAACTATACTTTCCTTATTAAACTACAATAGTTGCTATAGAACTATACTTTCCTTATTAAACTGCAATAGTTGCTATAGAACTATACTTTCCTTATTAAACTACAATAGTTGCTATAGAACTATACTTTCCTTATTAAACTACAATAGTTGCTATAGAACTATACTTTCCTTATTAAACTACAATAGTTGCTATAGAACTATACTTTCCTTATTAAACTACAATAGTTGCTATAGAACTATACTTTCCTTATTAAACTACAATAGTTGCTATAGAAATATACTTTCCTTATTAAACTACAATAGTTGCTATAGAACTATACTTTCCTTATTAAACCACAATATTTGCTATAGAACTATACGTTCCTTATTAAACCACAAAGCATTGAAGACATGAAATAAAATATAAACATTCCTAAAGAATGTTTTTTTGCCTTACATTTTCAGAATAAAACATTAATTACACACAATCACAAGAAGTAGCAGCTATATGCAAACAATGTAGTTGTTAGTTAGAAGGCTGCGGTATCACCTCAAACGAATTAAAATCCATAATTGCTCAACCGCCCGTGCCAGTGGAATCATCCAAATTAAAATCTCATCGCGTTGAAGGATAAAAAAAAACAAGGCAGATGCAGTCCCTATCATAGCAGCTACAGCATACGCTAAAACACATAAGGCATAACCGCACTGAAAGTGAATGCAGCCAAACAGTCCTTCGTTATACGGTACCACCAATCATTGTAAACAACCGGGATATCGAAACGCGATCCGATGCAAACCTTTACTTGTAATGACAGCCTATGTTCACTGATCATTAATCACGACCATCTCTGAAGTGATCGACAAGTCAACAGATAGAGATTTGCAACAATATCATAGGCATGAACATCTACATGCAGGGACATATCTCACTCAATCCACAAATTATAAAATAAGAGACGCGCCGAATTTACTCCCACTCAACTAACTTCATTTTCTTTTCTTTCTCATTTGACTTTCAGCGTCGAGGGGAGATAATTGACGGTTTTTTACACTTCTGGTGGTCTCTGCTGCAGTTATGTTTCCTGGTGTTTCTAATATTTATGTCTATCTTTACTGTGGTCGGCCCTTTAATCTGGTGTTCTCGCAATGTTTATTGATGGCTCGTTGTGTTGTATTTTGGTCTCTGTCTCATCTCGTGGCCAAACCATTTTATCTGTTGTTTCTTTATGTATTCTATTCCGAGGATTTTTCTTAGCTTTTTTTCTTTTCAGTTCTCCATTTCTGATCTTATCTCTCAGACTGTTTCCTGTCATTCGCCTGACACATTTCATCACAGTAGAGGTTATTTTTCTTATTGTTCTTGCATCTAGGGTCCAGAACTGGCATTGGTAGCACAACGTTGGGATGAAGTTTGTATTGTAGAGTGCCAGTTTTGCCAGCAGAGTTATTTCCTTGTTGGACAATAGTGATGGTATGTGTCCTATGATTTGACTAATTCTGATGCATCTTGAGTCTACTTCTGCTGTTCGTGAATTGTCGGTTGCCCATAGACTTCCTAGGTATTTAAATTCCTCTACTTGTTTTAGTTGTCTGCCGCCTATAGTTATGTTGCTGTTCTGTTTCTCTTTTGCGATATTCATGATTTCTGTTTTGTTGATGTTGATTTTCATATCGTATTTTGTGCCTGTTCTGTTGAGTTTATTTAAGTGTTCTTGTAGGTCTTCTATTTTTCCATGTATTAGTGCCTGGTCGTCTGCGAATAGATGATCATTGATCACCCTGTCTCCGATGGGATGGGATGGATATATAGTCCATGAATGTATAAAATAGGTTGTGTGGATGGTACGCATTCTTCTCTTACACCTGATCTAACTTTGAATTTGTCTGTGTAGCCTGCTTGCTATTTTGAACTAACTAACGATACCAGAAACAATGAAAAACTTACACTCCTTGAGTTTCATTCGACTGAACTGAAACAAAAGAAAAAACAATGTCCACAGATATTTTAGAAAATAAAACGTTTTAAACTAACGGATGTGAAATAAAACAGTAATGGGATTATTGTTGATGAGTGTAACCGTGACACTTATATGGTTGTGTGAATTGTGTAGTTCCGGAGCAGGAATGAGTTATAGTGTTGTTGAAAAGTTGTGATGAGTTGTAGAAAAGTTCAGGGGATGTGATGAGTTGTAGAGAGGTTGGGATGAGTTGTAGAGAAGTTGGGATGAGTTGTAGAGAAGTTGGGATGAGTTGTAGAGAAGTTGGGATGAGTTGTAGACAAGTTGGGATGAGTTGTAGAGAAGTTGGTAAGAGTTGTAGAGACGTTGAAAGGATGTGATGAGTTGTAGAGAAGTTGAGAAGATGTGGTGAGTTGTAGACATGTTGTGAAGATGTGGTGAGTTGTAGACAAGTTGGGATAAGTTGTAGAGAAGTTGCGATGAGTTGTAGAGAAGTTGAGAAGATGTGGTGAGTTGTAGACGAGTTGAGAAGATGTGGTGAGTTGTAGACAATTTGAGAAGATGTGGTGAGTTGTAGAGAAGTTGTGATGAATTGTAGAGAAGTTGGGATGAGATGTAGAGAAGTTGGGATGAGTTGTAGAGAAGTTGGGATGAGTTGTAGAGAAGTTGGGATGAGTTGTAGAGAAGTTGTGATGAGTTGTAGAGAAGATGGGATGAGTTGTAGAGAAGTTGGGATGAGTTGTAGAGAAGTTGGAATGAGTTGCAGCGAAGTTGAGAGGATGTGATGAGTTGTAGAAAAGTTGAGAGGATGTGATGAGTTGTTGAGAAGTTGAGAAGATGTGGTGAGTTGTGGCGAAGTTGGGATGAGTTGTAGAGAAGTTGGGATGAGTTTTAGAGAAGATGTGATGAGTTGTAGAGAAGTTGAGAAGATGTGATGAGTTGTACAGAAGATGTGATGAGTTGTAGAGAAGTTGGGATGAGTTGTGGAGAAGTTGAGAGGATGTGATGAGTTGTAGAGAAGTTGAGAGGATGTGATGAGTTGTAGAGAAGTTGAGAGGATGTGATGAGTTGTAGAGAAGTTGAGAGGATTTGATGAGGTGTAGAGAAGTTGAGAGGATGTGATGAGTTGTAGAGAAGTTGAGAGGATGTGATGAGTTGTAGAGAAGTAGAGAAGATGAAGATGTGGTGAGTTGTAGAGAAGTTTGGATGAGTTGTGGAGAAGTTGAGAGGATGTGATGAGTTGTAGAGAAGTTGAGAGGAAATTATGAGTTGTAGAGAAGTTGGGATGAGGTGTGGAGAAGTTGAGAGGATGTGATGAGTTGTAGAGAAGTTGAGAGGATATGATGAGTTGTAGAGAAGTTGGGATGAGTTGTAGAGAAGTTGAGAGGATGTGATGAGTTGTAGAGAAGTTGAGAGGATATGATGAGTTGTAGAGAAGTTGAGAGGATGTGATGAGTTGTAGAGAAATTGAGAGGATGTGATGAGTTGTAGAGAAGTTGAGAGGATGTGATGAGTTGTAGAGAAGTTGAGAGGATGTGATGAGTTGTAGAGAAGTAGAGAAGATGAAGATGTGGTGAGTTTTAGAGAAGTTGAGATGAATTGTAGAGAAGTTGAGATGAGTTGTAGAGAAGATGTGATGAGTTGTAGAAAAGTTGAGAATATGTGATGAGCTGTGCAGAAGATGTGATGAGTTGTAGAGAAGTTGGAATGAGTTGTAGAGAAGTTGGGATGAGTTGTAGAGAAGTTGGGATGAGTTATAGAGAAGTTGAGAGGATGTGATGAGTTGTAGACAAGTTGGGATGAGTTGTAGAGAAGTTGGGGTGAGTTGTAGAGAAGTTGAGAAGATGTGATGAGTTGTAGAGAAGTTGTGCTGAGTTGTAGAGCAGTTGGGATGAGTTGTAGAGAAGTTGAGAAGATGTGATGAGTTGTAGAGAAGTTGAGAAGATGTGGTGAGTTGTCGAAAATTTCAGAAGATGCGGTGAGTTGTAGAGAAGTTGAGAAAATCGAACGACTTGTAGAGAAAATGAAGAGTTGAAATGAGACTACAGAGAAATTGTAGACGAAATGAATGCAGAGATGTAAAAGTGCATGAATTAAATTTGGACAGTTTTTAGAGCGTCGATCATTTGCCAATTAGACAGGGGTGCATTCTATTCTATCCCCCCTCCCCACTCCCTACTGTTTATTACATACATGGACTATATATGCTAACCCATCAGAGACAGAGGAGATCAACGAGCTTTTATTTGCAGACGATCAGGCACTAATACATGAAACAATAGAAGACCTACAAGAACACTTAAATAAACTCAACAGCACAGGCACAAAATACAACATGAAAATCAACATCAACAAAACAGAAGTCATGAATGCCGCAAAAGAGAAACAGAACATCAACATAACTATAGACGACAGACAACTTAAACAAATAGAGGAATTTAAATACCTAGGAAGTCTAGTGACAAACGACAATTCTCAAACACCAGTAATAGACTCAAGATGAAAGAAAGCTTGTCAAATCATCGGACAGCTATCACCACTATTGTCTAACAAGGAATAATTCTTGAGGTAAAACGGGCACTCTACAATACAATCTTCATCCCAACGTTGTGCTACCAATGTCAGTTCTGGACCCTAGATGCAAGAACAATAAGAAAATAACCTCTACTGAGATTAAATGTGTTAGACGAATGACAGGAAACAGAACAGCCTAAGAGATAAGATCTGAAATGAAGAATTGAGAAAAGAGCTAGGAATAACCCCCGTCATATAATATATAAAGAAGAAACAGATAAAATGGTTTGGCCACGTGACAAGGCAGAAAGATCAAAACACAATATAACGAGCCTTCAATAAACGTTGTAAGAATACCAGACCCAAAGGTCGACCACGAAAAAGATGGATTGATGGAACATTAGAAACACTAGTAAACATAACAGCAGTAGTGGTGAATAGAAGAGCGAAAGACTAAATTATATCTCCTCTCGACGCTGAAAGGCAAATGAGGAAGGGCAGAAGAAGAAAAGATGACTTGAAAGAAACACGTTCTGATGAACTGTTGAAAGTTTGGAGAATTTAGATCGGTTGTCAATTTATACAAGGGTTGGAAAGTGCTGTTGAAGAAATAGAGATTCTGAAATGAAATTGAAGATAAACACTGAAATAGAATAAGTTGTGGGGATTATAAGAATCTGAATTGTCGGAATGATTCATCTTTCTGCTAGAGTTATTTGTTCTTGTTACATTGTTACATTGGCTAAAGTAAGAAGATTTGAAAGAGAACACACGTGTAATGTTCTTGCTGTGATCGTCATTGTATGATTGATCATCTAACTGGCTGGTGACGTTATCCACAGCTCTGGTGTTGTTGTCAAGCGTATGTAGGTCAGGAACTGTGTCATGCAAGGCTAGTGCATGAAACACAAAACAGCACACTGTTAGTAAAGTTAATCGTGCCATTAAGGATAGCCCTGTGAAGGCGTGGAAGCATCGACGTTGTTCCCTGGTTCAATGATCTCCCTGTGGGGAAGTTAGAAAAGTCATTAAATTGTTGCACAGCCAGGCAATGTGGATATTCAAAAATTGTGGCTTCATATGTTCCGATGAATGGAAGCAGATACATTCACATAATTCTTGGGTAATATTTTATTTTGTTGGGTAGAGGTGGGGGAAAAAAAGGGGGGGGGGAGGGGGGTGAGGACGAGATGGACTTTGCGGTTTCACACAAAAATGTGAGTGTTCTATATTAATTACATCACACAAAAAATGTGAGTGTTCTATATTAATTACATCACACCAAAAATGTGAGTGTTCTATATTAATTACATCACACCAAAAATGTGAGTTTTCTATATTAATTACATCACACCAAAAATGTGAGTGTTCTATATTAAATACATCACACCAAAAATGTGAATGTTCTATATTAATTACATCACACCAAAAATGTGAATGTTCTATATTAATTACATCACACCAAAAATGTGAGTGTTCTATATTAAATACATCACACCAAAAATGTGAGTGTTCTATATTAATTACATCACACCAAAAATGTGAGTGTTCTATATTAATTACATCCCACCAAAATGTGAATGTTCTATATTAATTACATCACACCAAAAATGTGAGTGTTCTATATTAATTACATCACACCAAAAATGTGAATGTTCTATATTAATTACATCACACAAAAATGTGAATGTTCTATATTAATTACAACACACCAAAAATGTGAATGTTCTATATTAATTACATCACACCAAAAATGTGAGTGTTCTATATTAATTACATCACACCAAAAATGTGAATGTTCTATATTAATTACATCACACCAAAAATGTGAATGTTCTATATTAATTACATCACACCAAAAATGTGAGTGTTCTATATTAATTACATCACACCAAAAATGCGAGTGTTCTAAATTAATTACACAAAACACACAGTGTGAGTATTCTATATTAATTACACCAAACACACAGTGTGAGTGTTCTATATTAATTACACCAAACACACAGTATGAGTGTTCTATATTAATTACTCCAAACACACAATGTGAGTGTTCTATATTAATTACACCAAACACACAGTGTGAGTGTTATATATTAATTACACCAAACACACAGTGTGATTGTTCTATATTAATTACTCCAAACAAACAATGCGAGTGTTCTATATTAATTACACCAAACATTTTGTGTGTGTGTTCTATATTAATTACATCACACCAAAAATGTGAGTGTTCTAAATTAATTACACCAGGTTCAAAATGATTGTTCTATATTTATTAGCTTTTGAGTCAAAGGCTAGCGAAGCCAACCGTAAACAAGCCGACGGAAGGCAACAGAAAACCACCGTCGTAACTTCTTTGTACAATCATGAATCGCCACAACAATGTGGGAACTTTGTTAACCTCAGACGGAAGAAGTACAACAGAGATGAGATGCAGAATAGCTCAGGCAAAAGCAGCTTTCCAAAAAATGTGGAAGATACTATGCAATCCATTTTTGACAATAGAGAGAAAGAGTTCTTAAATGTTACGTAGAACCAGCCTTAACATATGGACGCGAATCATGGAGAATAGGACAACAGACAAGAAAATCACTGGAGTCTTTAGAAACGTGGTTTTACAGAAGAATGTTGAGAATACCATGGACAGCTAAGAAGAGTAATGAAAATGTTCTGAAAGAGGTCAAAGCAAAAAGAGAGTTAATTTCCAATATTAATGAGGAAGAAACAATCATCATTTTTGGCCATGTAATGAGAAGAGAACAGGTGGAATATATTGTAACAACTGGAAAAATTTAGGTACGAAGAGATAGAGGGAAGCAAAGGGAAAAACATACCGGACAGTTTAAGAGAATGACTTGGTAGAAGGTCGACAACAGAAATGATGAATAACTGTCGAGATCGAAAGTTGTGGAGAGACATGATCACCTACGCCAGCAGGCCCGGTACTTGATGGTGATGATATTTATTAGATCACACATGCAAATATGCCGTTAATCATGGAAAAATATGGTCACTAACACAATATTCCACGTTAGGATTAGCCTATCAAGGCATGGAGAAAATCTTGTAACAGTGTTATGCCTGCAGAAGCGGTAACGAGGGGTATATAGACAGACATGGCGAACCAGAGCGGCAGAAGAAATTAGTGAAGTAAATAAATAATATCCCAACAACAGGATATTAAAAAAAAAAGCACTTTGACACATAGTACATTTCAAATAGGACAATGCAAGGAAAGTACAAACAAAGAAAATCCTCAAGACCTACAAATAAATATCACAGTAGAAGGAATACGTCTGGTGACAGTTCAGAGCTACAGCTATCTTGGACATACTAAAACCAGTGATGGAAAATGTAAAATTGAAATAAACAAAAGAACAGGTATGGCAAAAAGTAATTTTAATGCCATGAAAAATATACTAACAACAAAACAAATAACAGGATTGCTGAAAATAAGAATAGCAAAATGTTACATCTTCTCAATATTCCTGTATGGTGCAAAAAAACATGGACATTAGACAAGAAAACAGAACAGAAAATTGAAGCCTTTGAATTGTGGTCTCTGGGTGATACGTATGTTGTGGAAATGTTTTAGGAACACACCATAGTGTGCGTGCGTGTGTGTCAGTGGCTTGTTCTCAATGATATCGCAGCTACCGCCGGTAGCCTGAACATATTAACGAAATACAAAAGGAAATGATAATTTATTTAATTTTTTTTAAATAATTATATTACAAATTTTCGAATATTCTATTACACATTTCGTAGGCCAATATGATTTATTTGCTTTGATTTGCATTTATTAAAGCAAGGTTTTCCTCTGGCCGCTATAACGTTTGTTAATGAAACTGAAACTACTCTACATTTAAACCTCTAGTAGCTAGCGGTACATTTGTCCTCTATCCGGACCTAGTATTAACGACCTTGACGTTAAAAAAAGGGAGTCAAAATAATATAGCGGGAGCTACGGCTAGAGGAATGCGGTTTCATGGGTTATTTTTGCTATAGTCAATTAGAAGCGTTAAAAGTGAAAGTGAAACTATGTCTGATTACCAGAACTTCCTTAGTTATTTATAACTAAGTTATGCGCATCAGCATCTGTAGAAAGAACGTGTTATACTCTCAAGAGAATCAAATGTTACTGTCGCACAACTCAGACACAAGAACGCTTATCTGGTTTGGCATTAATGTCTATTGAGAAATCATTCCCTCAGAAACTTACAAACCAACCCAACAGTACTTTCAATAACAAAGTCATCAAGACATTTTCATTCCAAACAAGACGGATATAATTAACATAAATAAGTAAATAATTTAAAATGAAGCGATGTCATTAGAAAATATTACTTTATGTTAGCTTACTGAATATAATGCATGTTCTTATTTATTATGTTGTCGGTAGCCCAACCCCAAAACCAGTATACGCCACTGCTGTAGATAGAAGACTATGGAAGAACATGATCGCCTACGCCAACCGGTATGGCACATGATGATGAATAGATCACGTTTTGAAAACAACGGTTTTATGCTTGCGAGTGATATAGCATAACCCGTCTGCAATTCCGAATCTACATTGATCACAACAGATCAGATAACAATCTAGTTTTATTAGGTCTGTACTTACCGCTAATGTCAACACAAATATTATCTTGAGTCGAACTCAACTCAAAGAAAAAACGTATAACTTGATTGCTGGGATTCAACATCACCACGTTTATATGCTAATCGCTGTATGACCCCGCCCCCAAAACGACTGCTCCACATTTTAATCAAAGCTCTAAGTGATGTGGCTTTACAGAACAGGACAACCGTTTAGGGACATTGTTGCACTAGAGGGAAACCACGCCTTTAAAGTAATTAAAGTTGATGACGCTTCAAGTAACTCGATCTGCCAATAGAATCAGAATGAGCAGTTAATGTTGCCACTTTGGCTTCTTGGAAATGACACACACTCACACACACACACACACACACACACACACAAGTCTATTTTTTTTAAGATAATCATCATGTTCCATACAAGTTGGCGTAGGCGGTGACGTTCTTCCAAGATATTCTATCCACAGTACATCGTATCAGTTCTGTTGTTGACTGTTTTCCATGCCATGACACCAAGCTATCTAGTATTTTCTCTCTTTTTTGTCCACGATTTCTATTTAGCTGTGTTTTTTGCCACTTGTAACCAAGTATAACGTAAGTCGGGGATGCATCATATAACCAAGCTTGTTCAATCTATACACTGAGCAAATCTTTTTAAAAAAAATCATAGAGATGCCAGGCCTACAAATTAATGGAAAGATAATCAATAACCTAAGATATGCTGACGATAATGTACTACTAGCAGAAAATCCTAAAGATCTACAATAATTACTTAATGAAATAAACATGACAAGCAAAAAATATGGACTAGATATGAATATCAAAAAGACTAAAACTATGATCATAAACAAAGGTAATACTCAAAACCCACAAATGGATATCAAAATTGAAGGAAAAGACCTGGAGACAGTTCAGAGTAGCGTCCTCTATTGGCCAAAACGCCAAAAAAAAAAACCCCGCCATCTGTCTGCATACCGTCTATGAGGTCATCATCATTGAGTGCCGTCTCCGCATCAAAGGTTGCCTACCATGGAGCACAATTCCACTCTATGTCTTGCTTTGATGGTGCAGATTGACATAGGCTGACTTGTCCATCTTTTGATGTTACTCGTCCATGTTAGTCTTGGTCTGCCTCTGCCTCTTTTACCTTGTATTTTCCCTTCCAATATCATTTTTATTAGACTGTTGTGTCTTTTAACATGACCAAAAAATTTCATTTGTCTTGCTCTAATTGTGTTTAGTAGTTCCTTTTTTCATTTTTAGTTTGTTTAAAACTTCCTCGTTTGTTTTCTTTTCTTTCCATCCAATTCTACCTATTCTTCTATAAATCCACATTTCAAAGGCTTCAATTTTCTGTTCTGTTTTCTGGTCTAATGTCCATGTTTCTGCACCATACAGGAATATTGAGAAGATGTAACATTTTGCTATTCTTAATTTTAGCCCTGGTGTTATTTGTTTTGATGTTAGTATATTCTTCATGGCATTGAAATGAGGTCTATGAGATAAAGCTAATAATTTAGAGATTAACTGTTTATTGACAAGCAGACAACAAAAACGAATTAACCACGCACATTCTAATAATATAATCCAAAATGTTGGTGTTTTACATAAGAAAATAGCTGACTGGATTATTGGCCGCTGAACTAGATCGTTGAGATGAGCTACATAAGCTTCTATCTGTAGCCAGATGTAAGACACAGCTGGGCACCACGAGTTATGTCCCGTTAAGTAAACAACTGATTTTTGTGTGATAAAAGTGTGAGTCATTAGGAACGGCCTGATCAGCTCGCTGAGTTACTGTTGTCTCGTGCGTTAACATTCACATGTTATTGTCTCAAATGTTAACACGTACCAGCTATTGTCTAGTGTGTTAACTATTACATTTTATTGTCTCAAATGTTAATATTTACCAGCTATTGTCTAAAATATTTACATTTACCAGCTATTGTTTCAAATGTTAACATTCACATGTTATTGTCTCAAATGTTAACACGTACCAGCTATTGTCTCGTGTGTTAACATTTACATGTTATTGTCTCAAATGTTAAAATATACCAGCTATTGTCTCGTGTGTTGACATTCACATGTTATTGTCTCAAATGTTAACCTTTACCAGCTATTGTCTCAAATGTTAACATTTACCAACAATTGTTACAAATGTTAACATTTACATGTTATTGTCTCAAATGTTAACATATACCAGCTATTGTCTTGTGTGTTAACAATTACCAGTTATTGTCTCAAATGTTAACACGTACCAGCTATTGTCTCGTGCGTTAACATTTACATGTTATTGTCTCAAATGTTAACACGTACCAGCTATTGTCTAGTGTGTTAACTATTACATTTTATTGTCTCAAATGTTAATATTTACCAGCTATTGTCTAAAATATTTACATTTACCAGCTATTGTTTCAAATGTTAACATTCACATGTTTTTGTCTCAAATGTTAACACGTACCAGCTATTGTCTCGTGTGTTAACATTTACATGTTATTGTCTCAAATGTTAAAATATACCAGCTATTGTCTCGTGTGTTGACATTCACATGTTATTGTCTCAAATGTTAACATTTACCAGCTATTGTCTCAAATGTTAACATTTACCAACAATTGTTACAAATGTTAACATTTACATGTTATTGACTCAAATGTTAACATATACCAGCTATTGTCTCGTGTGTTAACAATTACCAGTTATTGTCTCAAATGTTAACATTTACCAGCTATTTCTCGTGTGTTAACAATTACCAGTTATTGTCTCAAATGTTAACATTTACAAGCTATTGTCTCAAATGTTAACATTTACATGTTACTGTTTGCTCGTTTGTTTTGAATTCGTTCCACGCTATACCAAGTATTTTCCTTAGACATTTATTTTCAAATGCGTTCAACTTTGTTTCTATATCTCTTGTTATTTTCCAGCTTTCACATACATACGTAAGGGTTGATAGTACATTTGATTTGAATAGTCTAAGTTTTGTGTTTGTGCTGATGAGTTTTGATTTCCATAACTTGTCAGGGTTCTGAAAGACATTGCTGCTTTGGCTATTCTGATTCTAATTTCTTTGCTTGTATCCTCTTCTCGATCAATGTGACTTCCAAGATAGATAAAGTGATCGATCTCTTCCACTCATTTGTTTTCCGTGTATTTTTTGTCGCCTGTTGGAATTCAGCTTTTCATGACTTTAGCCTTTTCATGATTGATCTCAAGCCCAATTTTGCTGGCTATTGAAGATAGTTCATTTTGCATCGTTTTTATTTTACTGCTGATGAAAAAATAGTATTTCAGAAAATGAAAAATATCTTATGCAACAAATCTATGTCAATAGAAATGAGAAAGAGAGTTCATCGGTGCTATATAGAACCAATTCTGACCTATGAAAGCGAATCATGGACAGTAGACAAACAAATGAAAAGACGATTAGAGGCCACAGAGATGGGATTGCTCAGAAGAATATTGAAAGTTCCCTGGACAGCTAAAAAGACCAATGAGGAAGTTCTCAAAGAGAGTAACACAAAAAGGCAGCTCCTAAAAAACATCAGAAAGAAACAATCAACATTTTTCGGGCACACCATGAGAAGAGGAAAGTTGGAATACTTGGTTACAACTGGCAAAATAAACTGAAAGAGAGATCGGGGACGACAAAGAGAGAAAATACTGGATAGTTTGGTGTCATGGCTTGGAAAGCAGTCAACAACAGAACTGATACGATGCACTGTAGATAGAAGATTGTGGAGGGACATGATCGCCTATGTCAACCCGGTATGGCACATGATGAATGAATGATGAGAACTATGTCATCAGCAAAGTCGAGGTCCTCCAAATGGTCTTCTTGTATCCATTAGATGCTTTTATTACCAGTTCCTGGAACACCTTGTTTATTAACAACTAGTTAATGTGTAAAATGTAGCACAGGCTTGAACGTATGTGGGTCTAAGATTCCTTGGTACAAATATTTTCTCTTTTCTTTCTTTTCTCTTTCTCACTGGTACCGAAAAGGTGTCGTGATTATATCATTTGTCGTTACGTCGTGGCGACATCTTGACCAAGCGGCTTTTATCCCTCGGGTTCTATCGTTGCCCCCGACATACACCAGCAATAGTACTATGTGTCGTAAAGATAGTTTTTTTTTTGGTAGTTCTTGCGCTGCTCGAACTGTCTGAATTAGTGATTTTCCTTTGTTGTTACATGTCTCTGTCACTGCATCTATCCATCTTCCTCTTGGTCTTCCTATTGGTCTTTTCCCATGCATTCTCGAGAAGAACGCCCTTGATGGTGATTGGTGAGGATTTATTCTGACCAGGTGGCCAAGCCAAACCATTTAGGTTGTTATTGTTCTATATATTCTTGGCAGGGGTTTTAAAACGGGGTCACATAAAATGCTGAGGTCAGTACCCCTTGACAAAGAGTGGTCACGTCCAATTCTGAGGTCAATGGTATTGTGACTTTCTTGTGTCACGAATACCCTTCTAAGTCTTCCATATGTCTTTGTATCCTCCGCGGATTTTGTTGGGCTTACACATTCTATTTTCTGATAGAATTAGAGCCAATGGTGTTTGGCCCACTCCCTCGCTATTCACTAAATGTCACGTTTTCATTTTATTATTTTTCTTTTCTGTATGTATCGATGTTTGAATTGTTATTGTATTATATTTGTTACTATTTCTTGCATTTAACTTTCTATTATATTTTGTATTATTGTTTTCAATTTTTATTGTTTCGAACTCTACTCCTTCTCCTAACACGCACCCGTTAATTGGGCGCTAATCCGTTGTGTCGCTTATTTGCGACAAAGATGCGATAAATGCGCCATTCGACCCGACCCTTCCGTTATCCTCATGGGTTCGTTAACAATTTGTTTTCCCCCTGGGCAGGGGATATAATTTAGGCCTTCTCTTTTCTACTTTAAACTGCCAGGTGTAACAGGTAAGTTGACGAAGAAACGAGTTCGATTTTTTTTTAAATCCAATCTCCTATGGAGATCCGGATCGAACCCGGAACCTCTCTCTTTTATTGTTTCTGTTAATATTATTCTTTTAGTCTTCTTTCTTTCTTCTTTTCTCTTTTCACTGATACCAAAAAGGTGTCGTGGTTTATATCATTTGTCGTTCTTGTGCTGCTCGAACTGTCTGAATTAGTGATTTTCCTTTGTTGTTACATGTCGCTGTCACTGCATCTATCCATCTTCTTCTGGGTCTTCCTCTTGGTCTTTTTCCATGCATTCTCGAGAAGAACGCCCTTGATGGTGATTGGTAAGGATTCATTCTGACCTGGTGGCCAAACCATTTAAGTTGTTGTATTCTTTTAGTAATGTTTGTAATTTATAATTCCTGTGTTATTTTTTCTTTCTCTATTAATATCGCAGCCTTTTCTACTTTCCTACTGCACATTTGAATTTCTGCAGCTATATTGTGAGTGGTCGCAACGATGTTACAAAACTGTCATGTAAAATATGTACCTCTTCCAGATAATCTTCTTCTTCTACCTTTGAGCTCCCTGTGGAGCATTGGTCTTCAACAAACGCTTTCCAAGCCGTTCGGTTTCTTGCCAATCTTTTAAGATCATTCCAAGTTTTCCCTATCATCTTCATCTCTACTTCTGTCAGTCTTCTCCAAAATTTTATTGGTCTTCCCCCTGGGGATTCCAAAATAAGGACCTGTTGTGTAATACTCTCAGTTGGCTTCTGTAGTGTGTGCTCTATCCAGCGCCATCGTCTTCGCTGTATCTCTTTATCCACTGGTATTTGACTGGTACATTTCCATTATTCTATGTTAGTGATTTTGTCCTGCCATTTCCATCCTTTTATTCTGCGTAAGCATCCATTTATGAAATTATGTATCTTCGTGATTGTCAATTTTGTTGTTCTCCATGTTTCACAGCCATATAATAGGACCGACATAACATTTGAGTTGAAAATTTTTATTTTTGTATTTAACCTAATTTCTTTGGATTTCCATATGTTTCCCAGAAAATTTTTATTTTTGTATTTAACCTAATTTCTTTGGATTTCCATATGTTTCCCAGTGCAATGAAAGCTCCTCTCGCTTTTGATATCCTTATTTTGGTATCATTTTCTGTTCCTCCCTCTTTATCTATATTACTGCCCAGATATATGTAAGATTGTACATCTAATAGAGGTATTTCTCCTAATTTTATTTGGTTATTGCCAACTGCATTACTTCCAGATAATAGATAGGCTATATACCAAGCTGAAGAGCTAGTGGTCGTGCGGCTAAAACTACTGCTTCGCTGGCTGAAAGCCGACGAGAGGTGTTCGAAACCCGCGGTACACAGAAATTATATTTTTTTTCTAACGTCGGGGATGAAATAAAGATCCCGAGTCTCACACGTCGTGGCGACTGCTTCGACCAAGCGGCCTTTATCCCTCTGGTTCTATCCTGAACTCCCCCTTTTCGACATACACCAGCAGTTGTACTATGTGTCGTAAAGAAAGATAGTTATATGCTAAACTTTACTTAAGTAAAGTAAGTACTTGTTTATTAGTCTGCAGCCAGTCTAGCTTGGTTTTTCTGTTTTCTTCTGAATTTAGCGAATGACTTGGTTGTTAGTTTTGGCTGTGATTAATGTACACAATAACAAGGAATCATAATAATCCTACGTTAAACGTTAAAAGACTGAGTAGGCGGGAAGAATGCGGTCTTGTAAACAACAGAAGCACAAAGTAAGGAAACACTACATCTGGCTTTGAGACTAGTTATGTGGGTTGAGTTTCATCATCATCGAGTGCCGTCTCCGCAACGAATGTTGGCTACCATGGATCGCCATTCCACTCTGTTTCTTGCTTTGATGGTGCAGGTTGTCATAGATTCGACTTGTCCATCTTTTGATGTTACTCATCCATCTTAGTCTTGGTCTGCATCTTTTACCTTGTATCTTTCCTTCCAATATTACTTTTAATAGGCTGTTGTGCCTTTTAACGTGCCCCAAAAATGTCATTTGTCTTGTCTTAATTGTATTTAGTAGTTCTTTTTTTTATTTTTAGTTGTTTTAAAAACTTCATCGTTTGCCTTCCTTTCTTTCCACCCAATTCTACCTATTCTTTAAGGGTTATGTTTACTTGAGATTAAATAGTCTCCCTTAGAGGATGGTTGGAGCAACCTAAACAGAGATATAAATGTAGGTGATTGAGTGTTAACATGTATGGATATCGAAGTGACATAATGAACACTGCCACAATAAATGTACACGAGAAGAATCTGAGGACACGTTTGGGCAGAATTGAAAAGTCCGGGAGGTCGCTGCTAGTGTGTAATGTGAGATAACATGAGGTGATGATGTAGGATAGGTGCATTTCGTGGTAGGTTAGGATTAGGGGTAATTGAAACATGATAAAATTAAAGAAAGAAAGAAAGAAAGGAGGGGAGGGGAGGGGAGGGGAGGGGCGGGGAGGGAGGGAGGGAGGGAGGGAGGGAGGGAGGGAGGGAGGGAGGGAGGAAGGGAGGAAGGAAGGAAGGAAGGAAGGAAGGAAGGAAGAGCTGTAGCAACCTAATGTTACTGTAAAACTGGTCACTGAACAAATCCCAGACACAGGTACACCTTATAACCGGCTCCAGATTTGTTCATATTAACTCTATCTGCACTTTCGATACACTGTACGTCGTGCCAATTTCTGTCGAAGTACATTTAGCCAATGAGTGTGTCACTCTCATTTTGGATCTGTGTAAACCAACATCAAACCATATTCCTTTTACAGGTCTTGTATCATCTTGGTATTGGTGAAATCCAATTTCTTGTACAATTTGTTATGTGTTAGAAGAAATAAGACATGTAGATTGATAATCAAAATCATGAAGAACCTTCAAATCATCGTCAAATCATCGGACAGTTATCACCACTATTGTCAAACAAGGAAATAACTCTGGAAGCAAAACGAGCACTATACAATACAATCTTCATCCCAACGTTGTGCTACCAATGCCAGACCTGGTCCTTGATGCAAGAACAATAAGAAAATAACATCTACAGAGATGAAATGTGTTAGACGAATGACAGGAAACAGTCTGAGAGATAAGATCAGAAATGAAGAACTGAGTACAAAGCTAGGAATAGCCCCCGCCATAGAATATATAAGGAAACAACAGATAAAATGGTTCGGCCACGTGACAAGACAGAAAGAACAGAACACAACACAACGATCCTTCAACAAACGTTGTGAGAACACCAGACCCAAGGGTCGACCACGAAAAAAATGGATCGATGGAATATTAGAAGCACTAGGAAACATAACAGCAGCAGAGGCGAACAGAAGAGCAAAAGACCGTAAATTATATCTCCCCTCGACGCTGAAAGGCAGATGAGGAAGGAAAGAAGAAGAAGAACCTTGTCTCAAAAATCTCTTCCATGCCAATGACCTTCCTTACTGAAAGAGTTAAAGAACATAAGGGGAAACACATCAAGCTTCTAGATCTACACAACTTGAATAAATGTGCCAATACAAAAAAAAAGTACAGGAAAGTACAAGGTGCCTTTCATGGAAAACATAACTTTTTGTTTACAGAGTATTTATTGCAAGCACTGAAATAAGTACATTATCACTGTTGAACATAGCCCCACTCGGGTTCTATTCACTTACAAGTGCTTACTAACCAAAGCAAGAAAAGTCTTTTGAATGGGTTCACACAGTTATTCATGCACCGCTGGCTGAACACCACCAACTTCCTCAAAGCCAGGTACTTTTTCAAATCTGGGTCAGCTGGAGCGTGTAGCCTCGATTGAGTCCACATTGATTTTATTAACAAGTAAACACATTTTCAATACGCAACAGTTTCTTTCTAAAATAAGATAAACAAACTCATAATCAGGCATGTTAGGGATGTACAAAATTCAAAGTGCAGAAAGAGTCATGTACAAATCTCATATTTAATACTTGAAAATGAGACCTTAAAAAGTAAACACATACAAATCTATTATGTTTATAATTCATCCCAAACATATTTGGAGCAAGTGTAGCTGTACATCCGTGACCAGACCTGCGCCTGTCACATCTTAGTTTAAGAAAGTCATTGAGGCCACCAGAAAACCTGTGGCTAAATAAACCAAATTTGTCAAATTTTCAAAAGGGGAAACGTGGTTTGAACTTTGAACCTTCATACAGTGAAGCAAGGTTTATTTTTTCATTCTATCAGAAATGCCAGGCCTACACATTAATGGATAGATAATCAATAACCTAAGATATGCTGATGATATTGTATTACTAGCAGAAAATTATAAAAATCTACAATTACATAATGAAATAAATATGACAAGCAAAAGATACAGATTAGATATGAATATCAAAAAGACTAAAACTATGATCATAAACAAGGGCAATACCAAAAACCTACAAGTGGATATCAAAATTGAAGAACAGACATTGAGACAGTTCAGAACTACAACTACCTTGGACATACTAAAACCAGTGATGGAAAATGTACAACTGAAATAAACAACAGGGTAGGAATGGCAAAAAGCAATTTTAATTCCATGAAAAAATATATTAACATCAAAAATTGAAATGTGGATTTATAGAAGAATTGGCTGGAAAGAAAAGAAAACAAATAATGAAGTCTTAAAAGAACTAAAAATGAAAATAGAACTACTAAACACAATTCAAGCAAGACAAATGAGATTTTTGGGTCATGTTAAAAGACACAGTAGCCTACTAAAAGTAATCTTGGAAGGGAAAATACAAGGTAAAAGAGGCAGAGGCAAACCAAGACTAACATGGACGAGTAACATCAAAAGATGGACAATTGATCATATGGCAAACTGCACTATCAAAGCAAGAGGCAGAATGGAATGGTGCTCCGTTGTAGTCAACCTTCGATACAGAGATGGCACTCAATGATGATGATAATCAGAAGTGAACACCTCATGACATTTGACATGCAGCCTTTATTCTCCAACCCATAGAAAACCCGGGATATCCCCAAGAAATGTGATAAAAGTCACACTGACAGTATTAATTTGTGTAGGTTTTCTTTTTTTCTTTCCCCTTTTTTTTTTTAAAAAAAAAAAAGCACCAGTATTTTTTAAAGTGAACTAAAAAATAGAATTAATACATTTTTTTAAAGAAAATAAACTTTGAAAAATTAGAATCCATTAACACATTGTATTTAAATAAGGTGTTACTGCTCAACTATTCTATAAACCCATGCATGGATATAACAATTCATATATACAGGATATAGTTGCAAACAGTTCAAAGGTTAAATACCAAACTGACACAAAATAAGTAACATGAAATGAAATAATTAATCTTGCAGTTTTGATTATTGGGATTAGGGGAATCCCCTACCTAAGGTGGAGTAAGATAGCTCCTTCTCTCTGATAGCCTATGGGACACCCTTCAGCAAAGTGGAGTAAGATAGCTCCTTCTCTCTGATAGTCTATGGGACACCCTTCAGCAAAGTGGAGTAAGATAGCTCCTTCTCTCTGATAGTCTATGGGACAGGCTTCAGCAAGGTGGAGTAAGATAGCTCCTTCTCTCTGATAGTCTATGGGACAGCCTTCAGCAAAGTGGAGTAAGATAGCTCCTTCTCTCCAAAAGTCTATGGGACAGCCTTCAGCAAGGTGGAGTAAGATAGAACTTTCTCTCCAAAAGTCTATGGGACAGCCTTCAGCAAGGTGGAGTAAGATATCTCCTTCTCTCTGATAGTCTATGGGACAGCCTTCAGCAAAGTGGAGTAAGATAGCTCCTTCTCTCCAAAAGTCTATGGGACAGCCTTCAGCAAAGTGGAGTAAGATAGAACTTTCTCTCCAAAAGTCTATGGGACAGGCTTCAGCAAGGTGGAGTAAGATAGCTCCTTCTCTCTGATAGTCTATGGGACAGCCTTCAGCAAGGTGGAGTAAGATAGCTCCTTCTCTCCAAAAGTCTATGGGACAGCCTTCAGCAAGGTGGAGTAAGATAGCTCCTTCTCTCCAAAAGTCTATGGGACAGCCTTCAGCAAGGTGGTGTAAGATAGCACTTTCTCTCCAAAAGTCTATGGGACAGCCTTCAGCAAGGTGGAGTAAGATAGCACTTTCTCTCCAAAAGTCTATGGGACAGGCTTCAGCAAGGTGTAGTATCCAGTTAGCCCCCTGATCAAGATTTGCATCAAGAAAGTGCGAGCAAGTGGTAGATGGTGTTGCAGCATTCAAGAAGTATTGCTCATTTTATGTTCTCCATTACATGATGGTAGGCAGAGGATATCAGTTGCAGAGATAATGCCTGTGTCTCAACCATCTTGGACAAGTTATCTTTGACTATATCTAGTCTCTGAGCTGCAATAGCTCAGTGGTTAGTGAACTGGACTGCAAAGGACAAGAGGTAGGGTTCACCCAGCCATCAATGGGTAGTGGATTTTTTTCTGTGACAGTAAAGCGGCACAGGCATAATACAAACCACATTACCCCAAAAATCATGTGCTGAAGGTCTGTAAAATTTTTGGTCACTAACACCATGTTCCTTATACACCACTTGGCGTGATGGGGCTATCTACTACTACTATATATAGTCTCCACCATCCTGGACAAGTTATCTCTGACTATATATAGTCACCACCATCCTGGACAAGTTATCTCTGTTATATATAGTGACCACCAATCTGGACAAGTTATCTCTGACTATATACAGTCACCACCATCCTGGACAAGTTATCTCTGACTATATACAGTCACCACCATCCTGGACAAGTTATCTCTGACTATATACAGTCACCACCATCCTGGACAAGTTATCTCTGACTATATACAGTCACCACTATCCTGGACAAGTTATCTCTGACTATATACAGTCACCACCATCCTGGACAAGTTATCTCTGACTATATACAGTCACCACCATCCTGGACAAGTTATCTCTGACTATATACAGTCACCACCATCCTGGACAAATTATCTCTGACTATATACAGTCACCACCATCCTGGACAAGTTATCTCTGACTACATACAGTCACCACCATCCTGGACAAGTTATCTCTGACTATATACAGTCACCACCATCCTGGACAAGTTATCTCTGACTATATACAGTCACCACCATCCTGGACAAGTTATCTCTGACTATATACAGTCACCACCATCCTGGACAAATTATCTCTGACTATATACAGTCACCACTATCCTGGACAAGTTATCTCTGACTATATACAGTCACCACCATCCTGGACAAGTTATCTCTGACTATATACAGTCACCACCATCCTGGACAAGTTATCTCTGACTATATACAGTCACCACCATCCTGGACAAGTTATCTCTGACTATATACAGTCACCACCATCCTGGACAAGTTATCTCTGACTATATACAGTCACCACCATCCTGGACAAGTTATCTCTGACTATATACAGTCACCACCATCCTGGACAAGTATTCTCTGACTATATATAGTCACCACCATCCTGGACAAGTTATCTCTGACTATATACAGTCACCACCATCCTGGACAAGTTATCTCTGACTATCTATCTATTGACCTTTTGAGCCGTAACCGGCCCATAGGGCGTAGACCAAGATACACCTTCTCCTCCTATATGAATTTTTTGTTCTAGCAGTTTTCTTTTAAAGATATTTGATCAAATCTTGCCATCTGTCTCTGTTCTGTGCAAGCAGTTCTATCTCATTGAGGGAGCCGATTCCTGCTGCTCTTGCCTCTCTCATCAATGTTCTTCTCAGTGTCTCCCTGGGTCTTCCTCTTTTTCTTTACCTGTTGTTTCCCATATGAGGGCTTGCTTTGCTATTCGGTTATTATCTCTTCTCATCACATGTCCAACATATGACCATCGTCTTTTCTTTATTACTGAAGATATTAGTGGTTGATTGGCGATTTCTCTAATTTCCTCGTTATCAGGTCTAGGTTTCAATAACAACATCGTTTTTACGATAGCGGCTTGTTAAACCTCTGATCAATGGTTATATACCAAGCCGGAGAAAAATAATTCCTCCATTTTGGAAACAACCGGTTATTATCTCTGATTGCTAGTCATAAAAGGCAGACAGATTCTTCAATTCCATATCATATATATCACATCCCAGATTATCAATGACTATGCCTTTTATTGGTTGTTGGGTCAAGAATTGTAAATAGAGAAGGAGACAAAGACAGAGATGTCAAAGAACGGACAGACCTGAACTTTGCAGTCTCATATAAGATCTCACTGGAGATAGAGATCAATGAAGAAGGTTGATGATGTCTAGCAGCAGTCTTCTTTGAATATTCAAAATTTGATTTTCTAGGTTATTATTTTTGATTTCCATATTTTGTCCAGGTTTTGAAAATTTGGTGCTGTTTTTGCTATCCTGATCTCTTACTTTGTTTCACCTTCTTCATTGATCTTACTACCAAGATATTCATAGTGATCTACTCTTTCAAATGTCTGGTGACTTAGATATATATAACTCTGTGGTGTATTTTTATTTTTCATTATTTTTGCTTTATCCCCTGTTGATTTCTCTGTGGACTAGTATATAAATATTATCTTTAGTGCAGCAGAACTTTTAGGGCTAGGGAATATCACATCAATATTCCTGAAATCTTGTCACAGAGTTGATGATGTGGTTCGCATACACAAAAACTGGCTTCATGAGTCATGACTTGAGCCACTCACACACAAAACTAGCTTTATGAGCCATGACTCAAGTCACTCAAACAAACAAAACTGTCTTCATGAGTCATGACTCGAGATACTACACACAAACCAGTTTTATGAGCCATGACTTGAACCACTCAAAACAAAATCTGGCTTCATGAGCCATGACTCGAGCCATTCAATCACTCATGAGCCATGACTCGAGATACTACACACAAACCAGTTTTATTAGCCATGACTTGAACCACTCAAAACAAAATCTGGCTTCATGAGCCATGACTCGAGCCATTCAATCACTCATGAGCATGACTCGAGCCACTCAATCACTCATGAGCCACTCAAACACAAAATCTGGCTTCATGAGCCATGCCTTGAGCTAATCAAACAAATGATGACAATGAGGTCAACATGAACTGGCCAATGACATAGCACACAATCAAGGCTGTCAGGTCAATGTAGTAATAACAAAAACATGTCATGTCAAGGTAGTAATAACAAAAACATGTCAGGTCAATGTAGTATAAACAAAAACATGTTAGGTCAATGTAGTATAAACAAAAACATGTCATGTTAAGGTAGTAATAACAAAAACATGTCAGGTCAATGTAGTATAAACAAAAACAGTCAGGTCAATGTAGTATAAACAAAAACATGTCAGGTCAATGTAGTATAAACAAAAACATGTCAAACAAGAAAGTGTAATTGGATAAATAACAAAATAATTGAACAATAATTTTACTTTCTTCACTTCATTTGCACAAGGTGGCTACAATTAAAGAAAGAGAAAGATTGGTCACAGTACCTTGAAGGATAATGTGTTAGCTGGAGGGCCATGTTTCATTTCCCATAAGCCATGTTTGATTCCCCATGAGCCATGCTTGTTTCCCCGTGAGCCATGTTTCATTCCCCATGAGCCGTGATTGACTCCAACTGAACCGTGTTTTATTCTCTATGAGCAATGTTTGATTTCCTGTGAGCCATGTTTGATCCCCGTGAGCTATGTTTGATTCCAAGCTGTGATTTGTTCCAACTGAACCGTGTTTTATTCTCTATGAGCAATGTTTGATTCCCCATGAGCTATGTTTGATTCCAAGCTGTGATTGACTCCAAGTGAACCGTGTTTTATTCCCCATGAGCCATATTTTATTTCCTGTGAGCTGTGTTTAATTCCCCGTGAGTCATGATTGTTTCCCTGTGAACTGTGTCTTATTCCCCATAAGCCATGTTTTATTCCCCTTGAGCCATATTTTATTTTCAGTGAGCTGTGTTTGATTCCCCATGAGCCTTGTTTGATTTCCCATGAGCCATGTTTGATTCCCATGGGCCTTGTTTGATTCCCATGGGTCATGTTTGATTCCCCATGAGCTATGTTTGATTCCACTTGAGCCATGTTTGATTCCCCATGAACTGTGTTTGATTCCCCATGAACTGTGTTTGATTCCCCATGAGCCGTGTTTGATTCCACATGAGCCATGTTTGATTCCCCATGAGCCGTGTTTGATTCCCCATGAACTGTGTTTGATTCCCCATGAGCCATGTTTGATTCCCCATGAACTTTGTTTGATTCCCCATGAACTGTGTGATTCCCCATGAGCCATGTTTGATTCCCCATGAGCCATGTTTGATTCCACATGAGCTGTGTTTGATTCTACATGAGCTAATTTTGATTCCCTATGAGCCATGTTTGATTCCCCATGAGCCATGTTTGAGTCCTCATGAGCCATGTTTGAGTCCCTGTGAGCCATGTTTGAGTCCCTGTGAGCCATGTTTGATTCCCTGTGAGCCATGTTTGAGTCCCCATGAGCCATATTTGAGTCCCCATGAGCCATATTTGAGTCCTCATGATCCATGTTTGAGTCCCTGTGAACTGTGAATACTCTGAAGGGAACATAAATTGAAATGTCCCCACTGACTTGTCATGGATGATGGTCTGTCAAGCTCAACTGTAGAAAAAAGCAGCAAGTTAGATCTGTACCATGTTCTTTCATTATCAATGATAGAAGCTGATCAGAAAATGGCCACACCTGGACTTTGTGGTTTGTAATATACACCTTTCTTTACTTTCACTTCATTCAAGCTCCTAGAATTAATGTTGAATTTAAATATCCAAAGGAAGTTAAGTGGGTACTGAAGTCTATGGAACATTTTAAAAAAGCATAAAAACACACACAATTATATATATATATATGGCATCTTGACAGACAAATGGTAGTAAGCAACAATGGTTTGTCACTTCTTCTTCTACCTTTCAACTTCCCGTGGAGCATGGGTCTTCAAACAAACACTTTCCAAGCCGTTCAGTTTCTTGCCATTCTTTTAAGATCATTTCATGTCATCCCCATCACCTTCTTCTCTGCTTCCATCTGTCTTCTCCAAGAATATTTAGATTTTTCTCAGTTTCATCCCATGGGGACTCCAGAAAAGGACCTGCTGTCTAATACTCTCTGTTGGCTACCACAGCGTGTGTCTTATCAAGCATTATCATCTTCATTATATATCTCTGTCAACTGGTTTTTGACTGGTATTTTCCCACAGTTCAAAGTTAGATTTGTTACTATGTAGGTAATATATTAGGGGAGCCGCAATAGCTCAGTGGTTAGTAAACGGGACTACAAAGGACAAGAGGTAGGGTTCGATCCCAACCGACAGCTTCTGGTTCACCCAGCCTTTAATGGGTACCGGATTTTTTTCTGGGAGAGTAAAGTGGCACTGGTGTAATACCTACCACATTACCCCAAAAATCACGTGCCGAAGGTCTGTAAAATTTATGGTCACTAACCCCATATTCCCTATACACCACTTGGCATGACGGGGGTACTTTACTTTACTCACTAGGTAATATAATAGTGTATCATACTGGATGCTGTTTTAGTAAGCAGCTCCTCTCATGACTGTATGTACCAAAATTTGTTCAACATTTCTGACAGCAGAATGAACGACAAACATTTGTAGTGCTTGGTTCCGTCATCTTTCGCTTGCATCCTTAGTCTTTTAATTTTAACACTGTCACTTCCTCAAATGGTGCCAGTCCATTTTTTTTTATTGTTGTTCATCATCATCAGCATGTGCCATACCGATTAGTGTAGGCGATCATATCCTTCCACAATCTTCTATCCACAGTACATCGTATCAGTTCTGTTGATAACTGTTTTCCATGCCATGACACTAAGCTATCTAGTATCTTCTCTCTTTGTCATCCATGACCTCTCTATCTCTGTATTTTGTCAGTTGTAACCAAGTATTCCAGCTTTCCTATTCTCATGATATGCCCGAAAAATGTTCATTGTTTTTGTTCACCATGTGCAAAACATCTGTTTCCAGATTTTCTTAGTATTTTATATTCAAAGAGAATCCTCCCAGAGAAGTTATGCAGTATCCTTACATCTCAGCACTGGTCTGCCCTTTGATCTCTTTCCATCCAAAACAGACCAAAATATAGGGTTATATTTTCTACTATGAAATGAAAGAAAAATTCAGCAAGGAAAATGTCCCACAATCCATGATAAGGAAATGTGCAACAGAAAACAAAAATTCACTCAATGATTGGTAACACAGCAACCACATTTAAATAAGAAAACATCTCTTTTCCTCAGCCTTCAAATCATTTGACACACAAACTGCAGATTTCAGCTGAAAGGAACTCCTGTTAACCCTAGATAACAATACATGTCTTTGACTCACGTGTTTACGATACTGTAGTAAAAATTACTACTACTTATTTGTAATATTAGGAGCTCTAAAAATAGTATTTTCTTTAAAATTTTGACACACAGCTGTGTGTTTACACTAGGAGAGATTCTGGAACTCAGATTTCCTGGCTCAGGTTGATTTATGACACAAAATTTGGCAGCATGGACAGGACGTGTTACATTGTCTATTCATACGGTCGCCGTTAGGTCCATCAGTATGTTCGGCTACCTCATAGCATTATTCATTGTGTTTCCTGAGTTATAAAGAGTGCTTTGGTGTCAGCTGACAGCCGAGAAAATTTCCCTAATCGCAGCAACGAAATTTTTCCTTGAAAATTTGCTAATTTTTTTCACATTAACATTTTATCTCATGCAAAGGACCCAAAAAAAATGCAACACAAAAGGAAACAAAATCCAACACTTAGGGGTCAGTGGAAGTATTAGGAAGGTACACAGAGGAGGTAAATGTTTTGACCACTAAACACTGTCAAATTTTGACGAATTTTTACTTTGATACAGTAATTTTTATGACGGTACTGTAATCTTGATAGCTCAGTGATTAGTGAACTGGACTACAAAGGACAAGGGGTAGGGTTCAATCCCAACCGATAGCTTCTGGGTTCACCCAGCGTTAAATGGGTACTGGATTTTTTTCTGGGAAAGTAAAGCAGCACGGGTGTAATACCGACCACATAACCCCAAAAATCATGTGCTGAAGGTCTGTAAAATTTATGGTCACTAACACCATATTCCCAAACACCACTTGGCATGATGGGGGCAAAAAAAAGACAGTAATCTAGGATTAAGATCATGGCATGACAGTCGTCTGAGTTCAAATCACAAAATCTCAACAATTCCTGATCTCACTAGGAACTGCAGTAAATTTTCATATCAAAGATCAACTATCAGATTTCATCTCACACAACACTCAGCTGAGTCTATATCAGACTAACCACCATAGCCCAGTTCACAGGGCATCTAACAGATCTACTCTCATTGGATATGTAGAAAAAAATTGTTTAAATTCCATCTCACAGAACAGCCACGAGATCCCATCTTACAGGCTATCCAACAGATACATCTGAAAGGACATCGAGTAAATACATCTCACAGAACACCCAAGAAATCTCATCTCACAGAACATCCAAATAGATACATCTCAGAGAACATCAAAGAGGTCCTATCTCAGAGAACATACAAGAGATCCCATCTCACAGAACATCAAAGAGATCCCATCTCACAGAACATCCAAGAGATCCCATCTCACAGAACATCCAAGAGATTCCATCTCACAGAACATCCAAGAGATTCCATCTCACAGAACATCCAAGAGGTTACATCTCACAGAACATCCAAGAGATTCCATCTCACAGAACATCCAAAAGGTTTCATCTCACAGATCATCCAAGAGATTCCATCTCACAGAACATCCAAAAGGTTTCATCTCACAGAACATCCAAGAGATTTCATCTCACGGAACATCCAAGAGGTTTCATCTCACAGAACATCCAAGAGATTCCATCTCACAGAACATACAATGGTAAGATCCATTTCAATTTTCATCTCACACAATCAGTAGAACCCACTTCATATTAAATCAATCAGAGCTAATCTCACAGTATTTCCACTAGATCCCATCTTACAGATCATAAAAAGACTCATTTCACAAGACATTCAAAGATCCCATCTCGCAAGTTATCTAGAATAATCCAACACACCAGATATCAATAGATCACATCTCACAGGACATCCAATCGATCACATCTCACAGAACATCCAATATATCACATCTCTCAGGACATCCAATAGATCACATTTCACAGAACATCCAATAGATCACATCTCACAGGACATCCAATAGATCACATCTCACAGGACATCCAATAGATCACATCTCACAGAACATCCAATAGATCACATCTCACAGGACATCCAGGGGATGTCATCTCAAAAAAAAGCCAGCAGGACTCAGTTCACTTCTCATTTCAAGCTGAAGACCAACTCATAGAACAATGCAGCTGCTCTGACTTCCGTGTCCACCATTTTTCTGACGGAGCCTGTACTTTGCTTTATAGTGCTCCAGGTAGGCAATTTGTTTGGCATTGAGGGCTCCACGTCGCTTTCTGTAACACAGGAGTAGGGGTTAATGACAGCAAAGGGTTATTTGTTATGTGGTGAGTGTTTAAACGCTTTCAAACAAACAGCAGGAGGTTATTTGTTATGTGGTGAGTGTGTGAACGCATTCGAACAAACAGCAGGGGGTTATTTGTTATGTGGTGAGTGTTTGAATGCATTTGAACAAACAGCAGGGGGTTATTTGTTATGTGGTGAGTGTTTGAACGCTTTCGAACAAACAGCAGGGTATTATTTGTTATGTGGTGAGTGTTTGAACGCATTCAAACAAACAGCAGGGGTATTAAAATTTAAAAGTTACTAAATGATAAATGACTGACAAAAATCTTGTAAATAACATTTGTACAATCTGTTATATGGGTAACAACAGCACCAGACAGAAATAATGTTCCTTTGGGTAACAACAGCACCAGATAGAAATAATGTTCATGTGAGTAACAACAGCATCAGACAGGAATAATGTTCATGTGGGTAACAACAGCACCAGACAGGAATAATGTTCATGTGGGTAACAACAGCACCAGACAGGAATAATGTTCATGTGGGTAACAACAGCACCAGACAGGAATAATGTTCATGTGGGTAACAACAGCACCAGACAGGAATAATGTTCATGTGGGTAACAACAACACCTTCTGGTGTTTTCCAAGATGGAAGTTATGTTTACTTTCATCTTTTGTGGACCATCGGGCTGACAAACTTATATTTAGATTTGATTCAGAGCACACCTAGGCCGGGGAATCGTTCCTGTTACGGAAGCTCATATTAACTTAATGTTGAAATAGAGATGGCCAACCATTTATCTTGTCTACTATTAAGAAAAGGAGATTGTCTGGCACATAGTTAGAAGAAACGATCAGGGAATTACTAAGCAGCTTTCAAATTGGAAACATAAGGTCAGAGGAAAAGTGGTTGAAATGGAGAAACACTGAAAAGAACTAACAAGAGAGGCAAGGATGGCAGATATTGATTCACACACTATACTTGAACAGCTCACCCAGAGATAGAGATAATTGGAGGGAGATTCTAGGAGCACTATGTGACGTCTGACACACTGGAAAGACCAAGAATAAAGACAATTGGTGGGAGACTCAAGAAGCCCTATGTGATGTCTGACACACTGGAAAGACCAAGAATAAAGACAATTGGTGGGAGACTCAAGGAGCCCTATGTGATGTCTGACACACTGGAAGGATCAAGAATAAAGACAATTAGTGGGAGACTATAGGAGCCCTATGTGATGTTTAACACATGATGTCTAAAACACTGGAAAGATCAAGAATAAAGACAATTAGTGGGAGACTATAGGAGCCCTATGTGATGTCTAACACACTGGAAGGATCAAGAATAAAGACAGTGGGAGACTATAGGAGCCCTATGTGATGTCTAACACACTGGAAGGATCAAGAATAAAGACAATTGGTGGGAGACTCTAGGAGCCCTATGTGATGACTGACACACTGGAAGGATCAAGAATAAAGACAATTAGTGGGAGACTATAGGAGCCCTATGTGATGTCTGACACACTGGAAGGATCAAGAATAAAGATAATTAGTGGGAGACTATAGGAGCCCTATGTGATGTCTGACACACTGGAAGGATCAAGAATAAAGACAGTGGGAGACTATAGGAGCCCTATGTGATGTCTAACACACTGGAAGGATCAAGAATAAAGACAATTGGTGGGAGACTCTAGGAGCCCTATGTGATGTCTAACACACTGGAAGGATCAAGAATAAAGACAATTGGTGGGAAGAATCAGGGAGAAATAACATCACACAGAGATAATGAGCCTGAAGATAGCAGAAACGTTTTTAAATTTGTCACCATATCAATACAGTTGCTTCCTGAATTATTCCCCTTCCCAGTGACACTCAATCCATTGCATTTCTGTGTCCTCAATTATCCAATACACGCTCTCTCCGCCCACTGTGAAATGACTGAATAATTCTTTTGTATCACTTTCTCAAAATTTTCATCATCATCATTGAGTGCCGTCTCCGCATAGAAGGTTGGCTACCATGGAGCACCATTCCACTCTGTCTCTTGCTTTGATGGTGCAGATTGTCATAGGTTGACTTATCCATCTTTTGATGTTACTCGTCCATGTTAGTCTTGGCCTGCCTCTGCCTCTTTTACCTTGTATTTTCCCTTCCAATATTACTTTTATTAGGCTGTTGTGTCTTTAACATGCCCCAAAAATTTCATTTGTCTTGTTCTAATTGTGTTTAGTTTCCGGTTGTATCCAAGATGGATTATTTTTCTCTGGCTTGGTATAGAACCGTTGATCAGAGGTTTAACAAGCCGCTATCGTAAAAACGATTTTGTTAATGAAACAAGATGATGGTCATATGTTGGACATGTGATGAGAAGAGATAATAACTGAATAGCAAAGCAAGCCCTCATGTGGGAAACAATAGGTAAGAGAAAAAGAGGAAGCCACAGAGAGACACTGAGAAGAACATTGCTGAGAGAGGCAAAAGCAGCAGGAATCGGCTCCCTCAATGAGATAGAGCTGCTTGCACAGAACAGAGACAAATGGTGAGATTTGATAACATATCTTTAAAAAAATTGAAAACTGCTAGTGCAAAAATTCAGATAAGAGAAGGAGTATCTGGTCTACGCCCCATGGGCCGGCTGTGGCTCGAAAGGTCAATAGACAGATAGATTTGTGTTTAGTAGTTCTTTTTTTCAGTTTCAGTTATTTTAAAACTTCATCGTTTGTTGTCAAAGTTTTACCATACCTAACTATATAAAGTAAAGGGTCGCTCCATCCCTTACTAGGCGTAGAGGAATATGGTGTTAGTGACCTAATTATATAGTAGGTGGATAAAGGCCCAAAAAAATGTATCAAGATACATAGAAATGTGAAACTGCTGTAAAGCTGATAATAAGAATGAAAATTTAAATTTAAAAAGGCAAAAGTGACATGGTAACAGCTTTATGTAGGTGAGAAACAAAACAAAAGTAGAATGATGTTTCAGCCCAGTAGGCCTTTACCTGGAACAACAAACAACACAAAAATATAATAGAATATATGCAGAAATCTAATTACTTGGTGATAATATGGTGGATTATCTAAAAAGGAAAATAAGTCACTAATTCTCATTATATAATAGAGTGGTTTCCCTTTCTAATGTACACTCTTGAAACCAAAATATATAACTATGTGTTGGAGGAATGTCCTTAGATTGTGAAACATTGTCTCAGTTTGTGCAAGTTTTTGTGTGTTTACATTATGTTATCGTCACTTCCAACAGAAAAGGGTGAACCCCCTACTTCCCTGTGGACTATTTCAAAGAGTACAACAGCTGTGAAATGTAAGTGAATTTAATGTCTGTCAGAAATAGTAAGTTTACATTATTATTTAATGTCTGTCAGAAATAGTATGTTTACATGATTATTTCCTTGTTTTATAATCAATGTGTCTCAATTTTTCAACATTCATTTTCCTCTTTCTTCAAATTTTAAATATATACCAAAAATGATTTTATTCAAAGAAATATATTGTTTCCATTTTGTGCAATATTTTATCTTGAATTTGATAGGATACATGATATACTTTATTTTAAAATATAATTATAACATAATTTTTACGTTGGTGACATCAGTTTTCACAAATCTAAGTCACATAATTCAGCTCAAACCTGAAAAATATTCAGGAAGGAAAAGAGTTAAACATCCCATTTCTGTTGCCACTTCCATTACAGACAGTATGTAAGTTGTTTTACATTTTTGCTGCAAAAATGTATTACTTTTTTTGGGTTTGATAGACTTTTTCTAACTTACTAGAACCCTGTGTCTTATCACTAGGGTAACTTAGGAATGTCTGCTTAGTCTGTTGACTTTCACAACTTACTAGAACCCTGTGTCTTATCACTAGGGTAACTTAGGAATGTCTGCTTTGTCTGTTGACTTTCACAACTTACTAGAACCCTGTGTCTTATCACTAGGGTAACTTAGGAATGTCTGCTTAGTCTGTTGACTTTCACAACTTACTAGAACCCTGTGTCTTATCACTAGGGTAACTTAGGAATGTCTGCTTAGTCTGTTGACTTTCACAACTTACTAGAACCCTGTGTCTTATCACTAGGGTAACTTAGGAATGTCTGCTTAGTCTGTTGACTTTCACAACTTACTAGAACCCTGTGTCTTATCACTAGGGTAACTTAGGAATGTCTGCTTAGTCTGTTGACTTTCACAACTTACTAGAACCCTGTGTCTTATCACTAGGGTAACTTAGGAATGTCTGCTTAGTCTGTTGACTTTCACAACTTACTAGAACCCTGTGTCTTATCACTAGGGTAACTTAGGAATGTCTGCTTAGTCTGTTGACTTTCACAACTTACTAGAACCCTGTGTCTTATCACTAGGGTAACTTAGGAATGTCTGCTTAGTCTGTTGACTTTCACAACTTACTAGAACCCTGTGTCTAGATCACTAGGGTAACTTAGGAATGTCTGCTTAGTCTGTTGACTTTCACAACTTACTAGAACCCTGTGTCTTATCACTAGGGTAACTTAGGAATGTCTGCTTAGTCTGTTGACTTTCACAACTTACTAGAACCCTGTGTCTTATCACTAGGGTAACTTAGGAATGTCTGCTTAGTCTGTTGACTTTCACAACTTACTAGAACCCTGTGTCTTATCACTAGGGTAACTTAGGAATGTCTGCTTAGTCTGTTGACTTTCACAACTTACTAGAACCCTGTGTCTTATCACTAGGGTAACTTAGGAATGTCTGCTTAGTCTGTTGACTTTCACAACTTACTAGAACCCTGTGTCTTATCACTAGGGTAACTTAGGAATGTCTGCTTAGTCTGTTGACTTTCACAACTTACTAGAACCCTGTGTCTAGATCACTAGGGTAACTTAGGAATGTCTGCTTAGTCTGTTGACTTTCACAACTTACTAGAACCCTGTGTCTTATCACTAGGGTAACTTAGGAATGTCTGCTTAGTCTGTTGACTTTCACAACTTACTAGAACCCTGTGTCTTATCACTAGGGTAACTTAGGAATGTCTGCTTAGTCTGTTGACTTTCACAACTTACTAGAACCCTGTGTCTTATCACTAGGGTAACTTAGGAATGTCTGCTTAGTCTGTTGACTTTCACAACTTACTAGAACCCTGTGTCTTATCACTAGGGTAACTTAGGAATGTCTGCTTAGTCTGTTGACTTTCACAACTTACTAGAACCCTGTGTCTTATCACTAGGGTAACTTAGGAATGTCTGCTTAGTCTGTTGACTTTCACAACTTACTAGAACCCTGTGTCTAGATCACTAGGGTAACTTAGGAATGTCTGCTTAGTCTGTTGACTTTCACAACTTACTAGAACCCTGTGTCTTATCACTAGGGTAACTTAGGAATGTCTGCTTAGTCTGTTGACTTTCACAACTTACTAGAACCCTGTGTCTTATCACTAGGGTAACTTAGGAATGTCTGCTTAGTCTGTTGACTTTCACAACTTACTAGAACCCTGTGTCTTATCACTAGGGTAACTTAGGAATGTCTGCTTAGTCTGTTGACTTTCACAACTTACTAGAACCCTGTGTCTAGATCACTAGGGTAACTTAGGAATGTCTGCTTAGTCTGTTGACTTTCACAACTTACTAGAACCCTGTGTCTTATCACTAGGGTAACTTAGGAATGTCTGCTTAGTCTGTTGACTTTCACAACTTACTAGAACCCTGTGTCTTATCACTAGGGTAACTTAGGAATGTCTGCTTAGTCTGTTGACTTTCACAACTTACTAGAACCCTGTGTCTTATCACTAGGGTAACTTAGGAATGTCTGCTTAGTCTGTTGACTTTCACAACTTACTAGAACCCTGTGTCTAGATCACTAGGGTAACTTAGGAATGTCTGCTTAGTCTGTTGACTTTCACAACTTACTAGAACCCTGTGTCTAGATCACTAGGGTAACTTAGGAATGTCTGCTTAGTCTGTTGACTTTCACAACTTACTAGAACCCTGTGTCTTATCACTAGGGTAACTTAGGAATGTCTGCTTAGTCTGTTGACTTTCACAACTTACTAGAACCCTGTGTCTTATCACTAGGGTAACTTAGGAATGTCTGCTTAGTCTGTTGACTTTCACAACTTACTAGAACCCTGTGTCTAGATCACTAGGGTAACTTAGGAATGTCTGCTTAGTCTGTTGACTTTCACAACTTACTAGAACCCTGTGTCTTATCACTAGGGTAACTTAGGAATGTCTGCTTAGTCTGTTGACTTTCACAACTTACTAGAACCCTGTGTCTTATCACTAGGGTAACTTAGGAATGTCTGCTTAGTCTGTTGACTTTCACAACTTACTAGAACCCTGTGTCTTATCACTAGGGTAACTTAGGAATGTCTGCTTAGTCTGTTGACTTTCACAACTTACTAGAACCCTGTGTCTAGATCACTAGGGTAACTTAGGAATGTCTGCTTAGTCTGTTGACTTTCACAACTTACTAGAACCCTGTGTCTTATCACTAGGGTAACTTAGGAATGTCTGCTTAGTCTGTTGACTTTCACAACTTACTAGAACCCTGTGTCTTATCACTAGGGTAACTTAGGAATGTCTGCTTAGTCTGTTGACTTTCACAACTTACTAGAACCCTGTGTCTTATCACTAGGGTAACTTAGGAATGTCTGCTTAGTCTGTTGACTTTCACAACTTACTAGAACCCTGTGTCTAGATCACTAGGGTAACTTAGGAATGTCTGCTTAGTCTGTTGACTTTCACAACTTACTAGAACCCTGTGTCTAGATCACTAGGGTAACTTAGGAATGTCTGCTTAGTCTGTTGACTTTCACAACTTACTAGAACCCTGTGTCTTATCACTAGGGTAACTTAGGAATGTCTGCTTAGTCTGTTGACTTTCACAACTTACTAGAACCCTGTGTCTAGATCACTAGGGTAACTTAGGAATGTCTGCTTAGTCTGTTGACTTTCACAACTTACTAGAACCCTGTGTCTAGATCACTAGGGTAACTTAGGAATGTCTGCTTAGTCTGTTGACTTTCACAACTTACTAGAACCCTGTGTCTTATCACTAGGGTAACTTAGGAATGTCTGCTTAGTCTGTTGACTTTCACAACTTACTAGAACCCTGTGTCTTATCACTAGGGTAACTTAGGAATGTCTGCTTAGTCTGTTGACTTTCACAACTTACTAGAACCCTGTGTCTAGATCACTAGGGTAACTTAGGAATGTCTGCTTAGTCTGTTGACTTTCACAACTTACTAGAACCCTGTGTCTTATCACTAGGGTAACTTAGGAATGTCTGCTTAGTCTGTTGACTTTCACAACTTACTAGAACCCTGTGTCTTATCACTAGGGTAACTTAGGAATGTCTGCTTAGTCTGTTGACTTTCACAACTTACTAGAACCCTGTGTCTTATCACTAGGGTAACTTAGGAATGTCTGCTTAGTCTGTTGACTTTCACAACTTACTAGAACCCTGTGTCTTATCACTAGGGTAACTTAGGAATGTCTGCTTAGTCTGTTGACTTTCACAACTTACTAGAACCCTGTGTCTAGATCACTAGGGTAACTTAGGAATGTCTGCTTAGTCTGTTGACTTTCACAACTTACTAGAACCCTGTGTCTTATCACTAGGGTAACTTAGGAATGTCTGCTTAGTCTGTTGACTTTCACAACTTACTAGAACCCTGTGTCTTATCACTAGGGTATCTTAGGAATGTCTGCTTAGTCTGTTGACTTTCACAACTTACTAGAACCCTGTGTCTAGATCACTAGGGTAACTTAGGAATGTCTGCTTAGTCTGTTGACTTTCACAACTTACTAGAACCCTGTGTCTTATCACTAGGGTAACTTAGGAATGTCTGCTTAGTCTGTTGACTTTCACAACTTACTAGAACCCTGTGTCTTATCACTAGGGTAACTTAGGAATGTCTGCTTAGTCTGTTGACTTTCACAACTTACTAGAACCCTGTGTCTTATCACTAGGGTAACTTAGGAATGTCTGCTTAGTCTGTTGACTTTCACAACTTACTAGAACCCTGTGTCTTATCACTAGGGTAACTTAGGAATGTCTGCTTAGTCTGTTGACTTTCACAACTTACTAGAACCCTGTGTCTAGATCACTAGGGTAACTTAGGAATGTCTGCTTAGTCTGTTGACTTTCACAACTTACTAGAACCCTGTGTCTTATCACTAGGGTAACTTAGGAATGTCTGCTTAGTCTGTTGACTTTCACAACTTACTAGAACCCTGTGTCTTATCACTAGGGTAACTTAGGAATGTCTGCTTAGTCTGTTGACTTTCACAACTTACTAGAACCCTGTGTCTTATCACTAGGGTAACTTAGGAATGTCTGCTTAGTCTGTTGACTTTCACAACTTACTAGAACCCTGTGTCTTATCACTAGGGTAACTTAGGAATGTCTGCTTAGTCTGTTGACTTTCACAACTTACTAGAACCCTGTGTCTTATCACTAGGGTAACTTAGGAATGTCTGCTTAGTCTGTTGACTTTCACAACTTACTAGAATCCTGTGTCTAGATCACTAGGGTAACTTAGGAATGTCTGCTTAGTCTGTTGACTTTCACAACTTACTAGAACCCTGTGTCTTATCAATAGGGTAACTTAGGAATGTCTGCTTAGTCTGTTGACTTTCACAACTTACTAGAACCCTGTGTCTTATCACTAGGGTAACTTAGGAATGTCTGCTTAGTCTGTTGACTTTCACAACTTACTAGAACCCTGTGTCTTATCACTAGGGTAACTTAGGAATGTCTGCTTAGTCTGTTGACTTTCACAACTTACTAGAACCCTGTGTCTAGATCACTAGGGTAACTTAGGAATGTCTGCTTAGTCTGTTGACTTTCACAACTTACTAGAACCCTGTGTCTTATCACTAGGGTAACTTAGGAATGTCTGCTTAGTCTGTTGACTTTCACAACTTACTAGAACCCTGTGTCTTATCACTAGGGTAACTTAGGAATGTCTGCTTAGTCTGTTGACTTTCACAACTTACTAGAACCCTGTGTCTTATCACTAGGGTAACTTAGGAATGTCTGCTTAGTCTGTTGACTTTCACAACTTACTAGAACCCTGTGTCTTATCACTAGGGTAACTTAGGAATGTCTGCTTAGTCTGTTGACTTTCACAACTTACTAGAACCCTGTGTCTAGATCACTAGGGTAACTTAGGAATGTCTGCTTAGTCTGTTGACTTTCACAACTTACTAGAACCCTGTGTCTTATCACTAGGGTAACTTAGGAATGTCTGCTTAGTCTGTTGACTTTCACAACTTACTAGAACCCTGTGTCTTATCACTAGGGTAACTTAGGAATGTCTGCTTAGTCTGTTGACTTTCACAACTTACTAGAACCCTGTGTCTTATCACTAGGGTAACTTAGGAATGTCTGCTTAGTCTGTTGACTTTCACAACTTACTAGAACCCTGTGTCTTATCACTAGGGTAACTTAGGAATGTCTGCTTAGTCTGTTGACTTTCACAACTTACTAGAACCCTGTGTCTTATCACTAGGGTAACTTAGGAATGTCTGCTTAGTCTGTTGACTTTCACAACTTACTAGAACCCTGTGTCTTATCACTAGGGTAACTTAGGAATGTCTGCTTAGTCTGTTGACTTTCACAACTTACTAGAACCCTGTGTCTAGATCACTAGGGTAACTTAGGAATGTCTGCTTAGTCTGTTGACTTTCACAACTTACTAGAACCCTGTGTCTTATCACTAGGGTAACTTAGGAATGTCTGCTTAGTCTGTTGACTTTCACAACTTACTAGAACCCTGTGTCTTATCACTAGGGTAACTTAGGAATGTCTGCTTAGTCTGTTGACTTTCACAACTTACTAGAACCCTGTGTCTTATCACTAGGGTAACTTAGGAATGTCTGCTTAGTCTGTTGACTTTCACAACTTACTAGAACCCTGTGTCTTATCACTAGGGTAACTTAGGAATGTCTGCTTAGTCTGTTGACTTTCACAACTTACTAGAACCCTGTGTCTTATCACTAGGGTAACTTAGGAATGTCTGCTTAGTCTGTTGACTTTCACAACTTACTAGAACCCTGTGTCTTATCACTAGGGTAACTTAGGAATGTCTGCTTAGTCTGTTGACTTTCACAACTTACTAGAACCCTGTGTCTTATCACTAGGGTAACTTAGGAATGTCTGCTTAGTCTGTTGACTTTCACAACTTACTAGAACCCTGTGTCTAGATCACTAGGGTAACTTAGGAATGTCTGCTTAGTCTGTTGACTTTCACAACTTACTAGAACCCTGTGTCTTATCACTAGGGTAACTTAGGAATGTCTGCTTAGTCTGTTGACTTTCACAACTTACTAGAACCCTGTGTCTTATCACTAGGGTAACTTAGGAATGTCTGCTTAGTCTGTTGACTTTCACAACTTACTAGAACCCTGTGTCTTATCACTAGGGTAACTTAGGAATGTCTGCTTAGTCTGTTGACTTTCACAACTTACTAGAACCCTGTGTCTTATCACTAGGGTAACTTAGGAATGTCTGCTTAGTCTGTTGACTTTCACAACTTACTAGAACCCTGTGTCTTATCACTAGGGTAACTTAGGAATGTCTGCTTAGTCTGTTGACTTTCACAACTTACTAGAACCCTGTGTCTTATCACTAGGGTAACTTAGGAATGTCTGCTTAGTCTGTTGACTTTCACAACTTACTAGAACCCTGTGTCTTATCACTAGGGTAACTTAGGAATGTCTGCTTAGTCTGTTGACTTTCACAACTTACTAGAACCCTGTGTCTTATCACTAGGGTAACTTAGGAATGTCTGCTTAGTCTGTTGACTTTCACAACTTACTAGAACCCTGTGTCTTATCACTAGGGTAACTTAGGAATGTCTGCTTAGTCTGTTGACTTTCACAACTTACTAGAACCCTGTGTCTTATCACTAGGGTAACTTAGGAATGTCTGCTTAGTCTGTTGACTTTCACAACTTACTAGAACCCTGTGTCTAGATCACTAGGGTAACTTAGGAATGTCTGCTTAGTCTGTTGACTTTCACAACTTACTAGAACCCTGTGTCTTATCACTAGGGTAACTTAGGAATGTCTGCTTAGTCTGTTGACTTTCACAACTTACTAGAACCCTGTGTCTTATCACTAGGGTAACTTAGGAATGTCTGCTTAGTCTGTTGACTTTCACAACTTACTAGAACCCTGTGTCTTATCACTAGGGTAACTTAGGAATGTCTGCTTAGTCTGTTGACTTTCACAACTTACTAGAACCCTGTGTCTTATCACTAGGGTAACTTAGGAATGTCTGCTTAGTCTGTTGACTTTCACAACTTACTAGAACCCTGTGTCTTATCACTAGGGTAACTTAGGAATGTCTGCTTAGTCTGTTGACTTTCACAACTTACTAGAACCCTGTGTCTTATCACTAGGGTAACTTAGGAATGTCTGCTTAGTCTGTTGACTTTCACAACTTACTAGAACCCTGTGTCTTAGATCACTAGGGTAACTTAGGAATGTCTGCTTAGTCTGTTGACTTTCACAACTTACTAGAACCCTGTGTCTTATCACTAGGGTAACTTAGGAATGTCTGCTTAGTCTGTTGACTTTCACAACTTACTAGAACCCTGTGTCTTATCACTAGGGTAACTTAGGAATGTCTGCTTAGTCTGTTGACTTTCACAACTTACTAGAACCCTGTGTCTTATCACTAGGGTAACTTAGGAATGTCTGCTTAGTCTGTTGACTTTCACAACTTACTAGAACCCTGTGTCTTATCACTAGGGTAACTTAGGAATGTCTGCTTAGTCTGTTGACTTTCACAACTTACTAGAACCCTGTGTCTTATCACTAGGGTAACTTAGGAATGTCTGCTTAGTCTGTTGACTTTCACAACTTACTAGAACCCTGTGTCTTATCACTAGGGTAACTTAGGAATGTCTGCTTAGTCTGTTGACTTTCACAACTTACTAGAACCCTGTGTCTTATCACTAGGGTAACTTAGGAATGTCTGCTTAGTCTGTTGACTTTCACAACTTACTAGAACCCTGTGTCTTATCACTAGGGTAACTTAGGAATGTCTGCTTAGTCTGTTGACTTTCACAACTTACTAGAACCCTGTGTCTTATCACTAGGGTAACTTAGGAATGTCTGCTTAGTCTGTTGACTTTCACAACTTACTAGAACCCTGTGTCTTATCACTAGGGTAACTTAGGAATGTCTGCTTAGTCTGTTGACTTTCACAACTTACTAGAACCCTGTGTCTAGATCACTAGGGTAACTTAGGAATGTCTGCTTAGTCTGTTGACTTTCACAACTTACTAGAACCCTGTGTCTTATCACTAGGGTAACTTAGGAATGTCTGCTTAGTCTGTTGACTTTCACAACTTACTAGAACCCTGTGTCTTATCACTAGGGTAACTTAGGAATGTCTGCTTAGTCTGTTGACTTTCACAACTTACTAGAACCCTGTGTCTTATCACTAGGGTAACTTAGGAATGTCTGCTTAGTCTGTTGACTTTCACAACTTACTAGAACCCTGTGTCTAGATCACTAGGGTAACTTAGGAATGTCTGCTTAGTCTGTTGACTTTCACAACTTACTAGAACCCTGTGTCTAGATCACTAGGGTAACTTAGGAATGTCTGCTTAGTCTGTTGACTTTCACAACTTACTAGAACCCTGTGTCTTATCACTAGGGTAACTTAGGAATGTCTGCTTAGTCTGTTGACTTTCACAACTTACTAGAACCCTGTGTCTTATCACTAGGGTAACTTAGGAATGTCTGCTTAGTCTGTTGACTTTCACAACTTACTAGAACCCTGTGTCTAGATCACTAGGGTAACTTAGGAATGTCTGCTTAGTCTGTTGACTTTCACAACTTACTAGAACCCTGTGTCTTATCACTAGGGTAACTTAGGAATGTCTGCTTAGTCTGTTGACTTTCACAACTTACTAGAACCCTGTGTCTTATCACTAGGGTAACTTAGGAATGTCTGCTTAGTCTGTTGACTTTCACAACTTACTAGAACCCTGTGTCTTATCACTAGGGTAACTTAGGAATGTCTGCTTAGTCTGTTGACTTTCACAACTTACTAGAACCCTGTGTCTAGATCACTAGGGTAACTTAGGAATGTCTGCTTAGTCTGTTGACTTTCACAACTTACTAGAACCCTGTGTCTTATCACTAGGGTAACTTAGGAATGTCTGCTTAGTCTGTTGACTTTCACAACTTACTAGAACCCTGTGTCTTATCACTAGGGTAACTTAGGAATGTCTGCTTAGTCTGTTGACTTTCACAACTTACTAGAACCCTGTGTCTTATCACTAGGGTAACTTAGGAATGTCTGCTTAGTCTGTTGACTTTCACAACTTACTAGAACCCTGTGTCTAGATCACTAGGGTAACTTAGGAATGTCTGCTTAGTCTGTTGACTTTCACAACTTACTAGAACCCTGTGTCTAGATCACTAGGGTAACTTAGGAATGTCTGCTTAGTCTGTTGACTTTCACAACTTACTAGAACCCTGTGTCTTATCACTAGGGTAACTTAGGAATGTCTGCTTAGTCTGTTGACTTTCACAACTTACTAGAACCCTGTGTCTAGATCACTAGGGTAACTTAGGAATGTCTGCTTAGTCTGTTGACTTTCACAACTTACTAGAACCCTGTGTCTTATCACTAGGGTAACTTAGGAATGTCTGCTTAGTCTGTTGACTTTCACAACTTACTAGAACCCTGTGTCTTATCACTAGGGTAACTTAGGAATGTCTGCTTAGTCTGTTGACTTTCACAACTTACTAGAACCCTGTGTCTTATCACTAGGGTAACTTAGGAATGTCTGCTTAGTCTGTTGACTTTCACAACTTACTAGAACCCTGTGTCTAGATCACTAGGGTAACTTAGGAATGTCTGCTTAGTCTGTTGACTTTCACAACTTACTAGAACCCTGTGTCTTATCACTAGGGTAACTTAGGAATGTCTGCTTAGTCTGTTGACTTTCACAACTTACTAGAACCCTGTGTCTTATCACTAGGGTAACTTAGGAATGTCTGCTTAGTCTGTTGACTTTCACAACTTACTAGAACCCTGTGTCTTATCACTAGGGTAACTTAGGAATGTCTGCTTAGTCTGTTGACTTTCACAACTTACTAGAACCCTGTGTCTTATCACTAGGGTAACTTAGGAATGTCTGCTTAGTCTGTTGACTTTCACAACTTACTAGAACCCTGTGTCTAGATCACTAGGGTAACTTAGGAATGTCTGCTTAGTCTGTTGACTTTCACAACTTACTAGAACCCTGTGTCTTATCACTAGGGTAACTTAGGAATGTCTGCTTAGTCTGTTGACTTTCACAACTTACTAGAACCCTGTGTCTTATCACTAGGGTAACTTAGGAATGTCTGCTTAGTCTGTTGACTTTCACAACTTACTAGAACCCTGTGTCTAGATCACTAGGGTAACTTAGGAATGTCTGCTTAGTCTGTTGACTTTCACAACTTACTAGAACCCTGTGTCTTATCACTAGGGTAACTTAGGAATGTCTGCTTAGTCTGTTGACTTTCACAACTTACTAGAACCCTGTGTCTAGATCACTAGGGTAACTTAGGAATGTCTGCTTAGTCTGTTGACTTTCACAACTTACTAGAACCCTGTGTCTTATCACTAGGGTAACTTAGGAATGTCTGCTTAGTCTGTTGACTTTCACAACTTACTAGAACCCTGTGTCTAGATCACTAGGGTAACTTAGGAATGTCTGCTTAGTCTGTTGACTTTCACAACTTACTAGAACCCTGTGTCTTATCACTAGGGTAACTTAGGAATGTCTGCTTAGTCTGTTGACTTTCACAACTTACTAGAACCCTGTGTCTTATCACTAGGGTAACTTAGGAATGTCTGCTTAGTCTGTTGACTTTCACAACTTACTAGAACCCTGTGTCTAGATCACTAGGGTAACTTAGGAATGTCTGCATAGTCTGTTGACTTTCACAACTTACTAGAACCCTGTGTCTTATCACTAGGGTAACTTAGGAATGTCTGCTTAGTCTGTTGACTTTCACAACTTACTAGAACCCTGTGTCTAGATCACTAGGGTAACTTAGGAATGTCTGCTTAGTCTGTTGACTTTCACAACTTACTAGAACCCTGTGTCTTATCACTAGGGTAACTTAGGAATGTCTGCTTAGTCTGTTGACTTTCACAACTTACTAGAACCCTGTGTCTTATCACTAGGGTAACTTAGGAATGTCTGCTTAGTCTGTTGACTTTCACAACTTACTAGAACCCTGTGTCTTATCACTAGGGTAACTTAGGAATGTCTGCTTAGTCTGTTGACTTTCACAACTTACTAGAACCCTGTGTCTAGATCACTAGGGTAACTTAGGAATGTCTGCTTAGTCTGTTGACTTTCACAACTTACTAGAACCCTGTGTCTAGATCACTAGGGTAACTTAGGAATGTCTGCTTAGTCTGTTGACTTTCACAACTTACTAGAACCCTGTGTCTAGATCACTAGGGTAACTTAGGAATGTCTGCTTAGTCTGTTGACTTTCACAACTTACTAGAACCCTGTGTCTTATCACTAGGGTAACTTAGGAATGTCTGCTTAGTCTGTTGACTTTCACAACTTACTAGAACCCTGTGTCTAGATCACTAGGGTAACTTAGGAATGTCTGCTTAGTCTGTTGACTTTCACAACTTACTAGAACCCTGTGTCTTATCACTAGGGTAACTTAGGAGTGTCTGCTTAGTCTGTTGACTTTCACAACTTACTAGAACCCTGTGTCTAGATCACTAGGGTAACTTAGGAATGTCTGCTTAGTCTGTTGACTTTCACAACTTACTAGAACCCTGTGTCTTATCACTAGGGTAACTTAGGAATGTCTGCTTAGTCTGTTGACTTTCACAACTTACTAGAACCCTGTGTCTAGATCACTAGGGTAACTTAGGAATGTCTGCTTAGTCTGTTGACTTTCACAACTTACTAGAACCCTGTGTCTTATCACTAGGGTAACTTAGGAATGTCTGCTTAGTCTGTTGACTTTCACAACTTACTAGAACCCTGTGTCTTATCACTAGGGTAACTTAGGAATGTCTGCTTAGTCTGTTGACTTTCACAACTTACTAGAACCCTGTGTCTAGATCACTAGGGTAACTTAGGAATGTCTGCTTAGTCTGTTGACTTTCACAACTTACTAGAACCCTGTGTCTAGATCACTAGGGTAACTTAGGAATGTCTGCTTAGTCTGTTGACTTTCACAACTTACTAGAACCCTGTGTCTAGATCACTAGGGTAACTTAGGAATGTCTGCTTAGTCTGTTGACTTTCACAACTTACTAGAACCCTGTGTCTTATCACTAGGGTAACTTAGGAATGTCTGCTTAGTCTGTTGACTTTCACAACTTACTAGAACCCTGTGTCTTATCACTAGGGTAACTTAGGAATGTCTGCTTAGTCTGTTGACTTTCACAACTTACTAGAACCCTGTGTCTAGATCACTAGGGTAACTTAGGAATGTCTGCTTAGTCTGTTGACTTTCACAACTTACTAGAACCCTGTGTCTTATCACTAGGGTAACTTAGGAATGTCTGCTTAGTCTGTTGACTTTCACAACTTACTAGAACCCTGTGTCTTATCACTAGGGTAACTTAGGAATGTCTGCTTAGTCTGTTGACTTTCACAACTTACTAGAACCCTGTGTCTTATCACTAGGGTAACTTAGGAATGTCTGCTTAGTCTGTTGACTTTCACAACTTACTAGAACCCTGTGTCTAGATCACTAGGGTAACTTAGGAATGTCTGCTTAGTCTGTTGACTTTCACAACTTACTAGAACCCTGTGTCTAGATCACTAGGGTAACTTAGGAATGTCTGCTTAGTCTGTTGACTTTCACAACTTACTAGAACCCTGTGTCTAGATCACTAGGGTAACTTAGGAATGTCTGCTTAGTCTGTTGACTTTCACAACTTACTAGAACCCTGTGTCTTATCACTAGGGTAACTTAGGAATGTCTGCTTAGTCTGTTGACTCTCACAACTTACTAGAACCCTGTGTCTAGATCACTAGGGTAACTTAGGAATGTCTGCTTAGTCAGTTGACTTTCACAACTTACTAGAACCCTGTGTCTTATCACTAGGGTAACTTAGGAATGTCTGCTTAGTCTGTTGACTTTCACAACTTTCTAGAACCCTGTGTCTTATCACTAGGGTAACTTAGGAATGTCTGCTTAGTCTGTTGACTTTCACAACTTACTAGAACCCTGTGTCTTATCACTAGGGTAACTTAGGAATGTCTGCTTAGTCTGTTGACTTTCACAACTTACTAGAACCCTGTGTCTAGATCACTAGGGTAACTTAGGAATGTCTGCTTAGTCTGTTGACTTTCACAACTTACTAGAACCCTGTGTCTTATCACTAGGGTAACTTAGGAATGTCTGCTTAGTCTGTTGACTTTCACAACTTACTAGAACCCTGTGTCTAGATCACTAGGGTAACTTAGGAATGTCTGCTTAGTCTGTTGACTTTCACAACTTACTAGAACCCTGTGTCTTATCACTAGGGTAACTTAGGAATGTCTGCTTAGTCTGTTGACTTTCACAACTTACTAGAACCCTGTGTCTTATCACTAGGGTAACTTAGGAATGTCTGCTTAGTCTGTTGACTTTCACAACTTACTAGAACCCTGTGTCTAGATCACTAGGGTAACTTAGGAATGTCTGCTTAGTCTGTTGACTTTCACAACTTCCTAGAACCCTGTGTCTGGATCACTAGGGTAACTTAGGAATGTCTGCTTAGTCTGTTGACTTTCACAACTTACTAGAACCCTGTGTCTAGATCACTAGGGTAACTTAGGAATGTCTGCTTAGTCTGTTGACTTTCACAACTTACTAGAACCCTGTGTCTTATCACTAGGGTAACTTAGGAATGTCTGCTTAGTCTGTTGACTTTCACAACTTACTAGAACCCTGTGTCTTATCACTAGGGTAACTTAGGAATGTCTGCTTAGTCTGTTGACTTTCACAACTTACTAGAACCCTGTGTCTTATCACTAGGGTAACTTAGGAATGTCTGCTTAGTCTGTTGACTTTCACAACTTACTAGAAGCCTGTGTCTTATCACTAGGGTAACTTAGGAATGTCTGCTTAGTCTGTTGACTTTCACAACTTACTAGAACCCTGTGTCTAGATCACTAGGGTAACTTAGGAATGTCTGCTTAGTCTGTTGACTTTCACAACTTACTAGAACCCTGTGTCTAGATCACTAGGGTAACTTAGGAATGTCTGCTTAGTCTGTTGACTTTCACAACTTACTAGAACCCTGTGTCTTATCACTAGGGTAACTTAGGAATGTCTGCTTAGTCTGTTGACTTTCACAACTTACTAGAACCCTGTGTCTTATCACTAGGGTAACTTAGGAATGTCTGCTTAGTCTGTTGACTTTCATAACTTACTAGAACCCTGTGTCTAGATCACTAGGGTAACTTAGGAATGTCTGCTTAGTCTGTTGACTTTCACAACTTACTAGAACCCTGTGTCTTATCACTAGGGTAACTTAGGAATGTCTGCTTAGTCTGTTGACTTTCACAACTTACTAGAACCCTGTGTCTTATCACTAGGGTAACTTAGGAATGTCTGCTTAGTCTGTTGACTTTCACAACTTACTAGAACCCTGTGTCTTATCACTAGGGTAACTTAGGAATGTCTGCTTAGTCTGTTGACTTTCACAACTTACTAGAACCCTGTGTCTAGATCACTAGGGTAACTTAGGAATGTCTGCTTAGTCTGTTGACTTTCACAACTTACTAGAACCCTGTGTCTTATCACTAGGGTAACTTAGGAATGTCTGCTTAGTCTGTTGACTTTCACAACTTACTAGAACCCTGTGTCTTATCACTAGGGTAACTTAGGAATGTCTGCTTAGTCTGTTGACTTTCACAACTTACTAGAACCCTGTGTCTTATCACTAGGGTAACTTAGGAATGTCTGCTTAGTCTGTTGACTTTCACAACTTACTAGAACCCTGTGTCTAGATCACTAGGGTAACTTAGGAATGTCTGCTTAGTCTGTTGACTTTCACAACTTACTAGAACCCTGTGTCTAGATCACTAGGGTAACTTAGGAATGTCTGCTTAGTCTGTTGACTTTCACAACTTACTAGAACCCTGTGTCTAGATCACTAGGGTAACTTAGGAATGTCTGCTTAGTCTGTTGACTTTCACAACTTACTAGAACCCTGTGTCTTATCACTAGGGTAACTTAGGAATGTCTGCTTAGTCTGTTGACTTTCACAACTTACTAGAACCCTGTGTCTTATCACTAGGGTAACTTAGGAATGTCTGCTTAGTCTGTTGACTTTCACAACTTACTAGAACCCTGTGTCTAGATCACTAGGGTAACTTAGGAATGTCTGCTTAGTCTGTTGACTTTCACAACTTACTAGAACCCTGTGTCTTATCACTAGGGTAACTTAGGAATGTCTGCTTAGTCTGTTGACTTTCGCAACTTACTAGAACCCTGTGTCTAGATCACTAGGGTAACTTAGGAATGTCTGCTTAGTCTGTTGACTTTCACAACTTACTAGAACCCTGTGTCTTATCACTAGGGTAACTTAGGAATGTCTGCTTAGTCTGTTGACTTTCACAACTTACTAGAACCCTGTGTCTTATCACTAGGGTAACTTAGGAATGTCTGCTTAGTCTGTTGACTTTCACAACTTACTAGAACCCTGTGTCTAGATCACTAGGGTAACTTAGGAATGTCTGCTTAGTCTGTTGACTTTCACAACTTACTAGAACCCTGTGTCTAGATCACTAGGGTAACTTAGGAATGTCTGCTTAGTCTGTTGACTTTCACAACTTACTAGAACCCTGTGTCTAGATCACTAGGGTAACTTAGGAATGTCTGCTTAGTCTGTTGACTTTCACAACTTACTAGAACCCTGTGTCTAGATCACTAGGGTAACTTAGGAATGTCTGCTTAGTCTGTTGACTTTCACAACTTACTAGAACCCTGTGTCTTATCACTAGGGTAACTTAGGAATGTCTGCTTAGTCTGTTGACTTTCACAACTTACTAGAACCCTGTGTCTTATCACTAGGGTAACTTAGGAATGTCTGCTTAGTCTGTTGACTTTCACAACTTACTAGAACCCTGTGTCTTATCACTAGGGTAACTTAGGAATGTCTGCTTAGTCTGTTGACTTTCACAACTTACTAGAACCCTGTGTCTAGATCACTAGGGTAACTTAGGAATGTCTGCTTAGTCTGTTGACTTTCACAACTTACTAGAACCCTGTGTCTTATCACTAGGGTAACTTAGGAATGTCTGCTTAGTCTGTTGACTTTCACAACTTACTAGAACCCTGTGTCTTATCACTAGGGTAACTTAGGAATGTCTGCTTAGTCTGTTGACTTTCACAACTTACTAGAACCCTGTGTCTTATCACTAGGGTAACTTAGGAATGTCTGCTTAGTCTGTTGACTTTCATAACTTACTAGAACCCTGTGTCTAGATCACTAGGGTAACTTAGGAATGTCTGCTTAGTCTGTTGACTTTCACAACTTACTAGAACCCTGTGTCTTATCACTAGGGTAACTTAGGAATGTCTGCTTAGTCTGTTGACTTTCACAACTTACTAGAACCCTGTGTCTTATCACTAGGGTAACTTAGGAATGTCTGCTTAGTCTGTTGACTTTCACAACTTACTAGAACCCTGTGTCTTATCACTAGGGTAACTTAGGAATGTCTGCTTAGTCTGTTGACTTTCACAACTTACTAGAACCCTGTGTCTAGATCACTAGGGTAACTTAGGAATGTCTGCTTAGTCTGTTGACTTTCACAACTTACTAGAACCCTGTGTCTTATCACTAGGGTAACTTAGGAATGTCTGCTTAGTCTGTTGACTTTCACAACTTACTAGAACCCTGTGTCTTATCACTAGGGTAACTTAGGAATGTCTGCTTAGTCTGTTGACTTTCACAACTTACTAGAACCCTGTGTCTTATCACTAGGGTAACTTAGGAATGTCTGCTTAGTCTGTTGACTTTCACAACTTACTAGAACCCTGTGTCTAGATCACTAGGGTAACTTAGGAATGTCTGCTTAGTCTGTTGACTTTCACAACTTACTAGAACCCTGTGTCTAGATCACTAGGGTAACTTAGGAATGTCTGCTTAGTCTGTTGACTTTCACAACTTACTAGAACCCTGTGTCTAGATCACTAGGGTAACTTAGGAATGTCTGCTTAGTCTGTTGACTTTCACAACTTACTAGAACCCTGTGTCTAGATCACTAGGGTAACTTAGGAATGTCTGCTTAGTCTGTTGACTTTCACAACTTACTAGAACCCTGTGTCTTATCACTAGGGTAACTTAGGAATGTCTGCTTAGTCTGTTGACTTTCACAACTTACTAGAACCCTGTGTCTTATCACTAGGGTAACTTAGGAATGTCTGCTTAGTCTGTTGACTTTCACAACTTACTAGAACCCTGTGTCTTATCACTAGGGTAACTTAGGAATGTCTGCTTAGTCTGTTGACTTTCACAACTTACTAGAACCCTGTGTCTTATCACTAGGGTAACTTAGGAATGTCTGCTTAGTCTGTTGACTTTCACAACTTACTAGAACCCTGTGTCTTATCACTAGGGTAACTTAGGAATGTCTGCTTAGTCTGTTGACTTTCACAACTTACTAGAACCCTGTGTCTTATCACTAGGGTAACTTAGGAATGTCTGCTTAGTCTGTTGACTTTCACAACTTACTAGAACCCTGTGTCTTATCACTAGGGTAACTTAGGAATGTCTGCTTAGTCTGTTGACTTTCACAACTTACTAGAACCCTGTGTCTAGATCACTAGGGTAACTTAGGAATGTCTGCTTAGTCTGTTGACTTTCACAACTTACTAGAACCCTGTGTCTAGATCACTAGGGTAACTTAGGAATGTCTGCTTAGTCTGTTGACTTTCACAACTTACTAGAACCCTGTGTCTTATCACTAGGGTAACTTAGGAATGTCTGCTTAGTCTGTTGACTTTCACAACTTACTAGAACCCTGTGTCTTATCACTAGGGTAACTTAGGAATGTCTGCTTAGTCTGTTGACTTTCACAACTTACTAGAACCCTGTGTCTTATCACTAGGGTAACTTAGGAATGTCTGCTTAGTCTGTTGACTTTCACAACTTACTAGAACCCTGTGTCTTATCACTAGGGTAACTTAGGAATGTCTGCTTAGTCTGTTGACTTTCACAACTTACTAGAACCCTGTGTCTAGATCACTAGGGTAACTTAGGAATGTCTGCTTAGTCTGTTGACTTTCACAACTTACTAGAACCCTGTGTCTTATCACTAGGGTAACTTAGGAATGTCTGCTTAGTCTGTTGACTTTCACAACTTACTAGAACCCTGTGTCTAGATCACTAGGGTAACTTAGGAATGTCTGCTTAGTCTGTTGACTTTCACAACTTACTAGAACCCTGTGTCTTATCACTAGGGTAACTTAGGAATGTCTGCTTAGTCTGTTGACTTTCACAACTTACTAGAACCCTGTGTCTAGATCACTAGGGTAACTTAGGAATGTCTGCTTAGTCTGTTGACTTTCACAACTTACTAGAACCCTGTGTCTTATCACTAGGGTAACTTAGGAATGTCTGCTTAGTCTGTTGACTTTCACAACTTACTAGAACCCTGTGTCTTATCACTAGGGTAACTTAGGAATGTCTGCTTAGTCTGTTGACTTTCACAACTTACTAGAACCCTGTGTCTAGATCACTAGGGTAACTTAGGAATGTCTGCTTAGTCTGTTGACTTTCACAACTTACTAGAACCCTGTGTCTAGATCACTAGGGTAACTTAGGAATGTCTGCTTAGTCTGTTGACTTTCACAACTTACTAGAACCCTGTGTCTAGATCACTAGGGTAACTTAGGAATGTCTGCTTAGTCTGTTGACTTTCACAACTTACTAGAACCCTGTGTCTTATCACTAGGGTAACTTAGGAATGTCTGCTTAGTCTGTTGACTTTCACAACTTACTAGAACCCTGTGTCTAGATCATGTCAAAGTGAGTCCAGATGGGCTTCATGATAACAAGAACAAAGCCCTGATAATACAAGGAAAATGATATCAATACCTTTCTACAATCTGCTGGTTTTCTTGGAAAATAATCCAAACTTATTTCTGCCATGGGAGCCGCGATAGCTCAGTGGTTAGTGAACTGGACTACAAAGGACAAGAAGTAAGGTTCGATCCCAACTGACGGCTTCCCGGTTGACCCAGCCTTTAATGGGTACTGGATTTTTTCTGGGAAAGTAAAGCGGCATGGGCGTATACCGACCACATTACGCCAAAAATCATGTGCCGAAGGTCTGTAAAATTGATGGTCCCTAACACCATATTCCCTAATCGCCACTTGGTGTGACAGGGGTACTTTACTGTTTACTTTTTATTTCTACCGGGTTTGAGGCTTCACCATTTATTCCCCCTACTGGAGCATAAGCTACATACAAGGTCTCTCCATCTATCCAATTCTTGGACATTTTCTTGACTTCTCTCCAGTCTAGGCTAATGTTCCTGTATGGTTTCTATGACTTCTCAATGTTTTCCTGGATTTCTCTCTCCCTGTTGGTTCCAACCCAGTGCCTGTCTTTCTATGCTGGCATCGAGTTTTCCTAGTGTGTGCCCAACCCATCTCCATTTTCTATTCATAATCTGTTACTTTATTGACCTTTCTTTTATTTTTTCACAGATATGTTCATATCTGATCTTGCCATACTCGATCTTTAGAATTTTCATCAAACAATTGTTTTCAAATTTGAGTTTCTGTAACCACAAAAACCACAACCCAGTCCACCCCTTTTCCAAAATCTCCTGACAAGAAACTCACTCTCGTATCATCTCAACTGCATCTTCATACTTGAGGCCAGCCTCCATCAAAGCTAAGGCAACAAGAACTGGTGCTCTGAAATAAATTAGGTTCACATTTAAAAAAAAAACAGTGTGGGAGCTGCCAAAAAAAAAAAAAAATTAAAAACAGGTTTACCAACATAATATTAATGAAAGCCAGATTTACAATTGTACAGTCAGCAACATTGATACAATCTTTGTATTACAAGTCAGGTTTATCAACACAGTGAGATATATGGATGTAAAAGTAGATATACAGTTGCACAGTCCCCAAATTTACACCAGTGATATAAAGTATTACAAAACAGGTTTACCAACCAATGTAAAAGTTAAGGATATACCTGCACTTTTTGAATGTTTGGGGTGCAGAAAAGCTATCTCTACCAAGTTAGTCTTGTTTAAAAGAGAGTCTAGTCTTTGTTGAAAGAAGTAATGGTACCTTTCTGTCATGCTTCCCAAAATATGTGTTGAAAAGCTCTGCATACCACAATATCAGTCACGCTATGGGGTCCTGCTATAGGGAGCAGAGGGCATCTAAAGATGAGGGGATGAGGGCATCTAAAGATGAAGGGCTGAGGGCATCTAAAGATGAAGGGCTGAGAGCATCTAAAGATAAGGATGGCATGTACAGATAAGGACAGAGGGAATTTAAAGATAAGAGGCTGAGGACATCTAAGAATAAGGAGCACAGAGCATCTAAAGATAAGGGGCAGAGGGTATCTAAAGATAAGGGAGCCAGGGCACCTAAAGATAGGGGCTGGTGGCATCAAAAGAAAATGGACAGAGGGCATCTAAAGAAAAAGGACAAATGGCATCTAAAGATAAGGTCAAAGGGCATCTAAGGATAAGGGGCAGAATGCAACTAGTATGTGACTCTAGGTGTTTGACCGGAAAGTTTCTGTTAAACATTAAAATTGGCAAGTGGGAAGGAAGCTGTTAAAGGTTATCAGGCTCATATAAACAATAAGTGAGAGCAAGCAAACCAAAGCCACTTTTTTTGTTGTATTTTTCTACCAGCGTGATACAGCTGATACAACTTTGGGCTGGTGGCAATAGAAGAGATAAATGACTACAGCTTCACAATGATAAAGAATAACATAAACTGTTCAGACAATGGCTACTGGTTGGCTGGTCTAAAGGTAAGATATCCAGCCTCTATACAAGAGCAGCAGGAATCGGCTCCCTCAATGAGATAGAACTGCTTGCACAGAACAGAGACAGATGGCGAGATTTGATAAAATGTCTTTAAAAGAAAACTGCTAGAACAAAAAATTCATATAGGAGAAGGTGTATCTTGGTCTACGCCCTATGGGCCGGTTACGGCTCGAAAGGTCAATAGATAGATAGATAGATACAAGAAGATCCTGGTTGGGATTGTGTCTTTTGGCGTGTGCTCAGACTGCTATGATGGGGACTACAGCTATCTTTCTTTGTTTGGGAGATGAGTTAGTAATTCGGATTATTCCTCTGCCACGACGGTTGAGTACTTATGGATTTTAATTTGTTTGCAGTGATACTGGGGCCTTCCATAACCAAAGAACCAAAGATCCCGGTTGATTCCCCATGGCAGATGGTGGGAATTTTGAAAAATTGAAATTTGTGGTTTCTTCATGGCTTCGCCCTTGCTTGTTTATTTGTTTGTTTTTGTTGTCAGGATCAACATCACTGCTTACTGGGGGAATTCATAGAAACTCAAATGTGCTCCTCAAGAATATCAAGAAAATCTGAGGAGGAGAGTCCTGGCATATGTGCATGAACTCCGTAGCACAGCCTAGGATCATGGGTAGGTTTCTACTGATAGTTTTGCCCGAGCAGCAGTTGTAATTATGGTCTTCTCTTTTCAGTTTTAACTGTCACGGGATCTTTGACATACGCAAAGTGCACACAGGATCTCTGTTTATTAGTGTTATCCAAGAGGGCTAGACATCAGATCTCACTATCCAAGAGGGCTAGACATCGGGATCTCACTATCCAATAGGGCTAGACATTGGATCTCATTATCCAAGAGGGCTAGACATCGGATCTCACTATCCAAGAGGGCTAGACATCGGATCTCACTATCCAAGAGATCAGGGGAGGGTAACATTATAAAGAAACCACAGATAATTTTTCTAATTTTTTTAAGAAACACCACCACTTCTGGAGGGCTTTGAGTCCGGGTCCTTCCTGTCCTAAGGCCAACATCGTACCTCTAAACTAACCAGTCCCCCAACCCTCCCTTGGTCTTGGGGTAATAAGATCTAACCTAGCCCTCTCAGACATGGAAGTCCTGCAAGCATTCTGTGCACTAGCAGTTGGAAATTGAAAAGATTAAACCAAAAATAGCTGCTGGCAAAATGAAAAGAAACAAAATTCTGCCTAAAACATGAAAATTTGCAGTGATAGAAAAACGGGGTTACTTTTGAAGTTAGAGACTGTCTGCCTGTATGGTTAGGGACACCAGAGTACATGAATCATCATGATCGTGTGCCATACCGGTTGGCATAGACGATAATCTTCTTCCACAATCTTCTATCTACCGTACATCATATCAGTTTTGTTGTTGACTATTTTCCATGCCACAACACCAAGCTATCCAGTTTTTTTCTATTTTTGTCATCTGTGATCTCTCTCTCCCTGTACTTTGCCAATTGTAACCAAGTATTCCAACTTTCCTCTACTCATGATGTGCCCAAAGACAATAACCAAGAGACAGAGATAGATATAAGGTGTAACAAAGCATGCCAAGTTATAGGTCAAGTATCAACACTATTGGGAGCCACGATAGCTCAGTGGTTAGTGAACTGGACTACAAAGGACAGGGTTCTATCCCAACCGACGGCTTCCGGGTTCACCCAGCCTTAAATGGGTACCGGATTTTTTTCTGGGAAAGTAAATCAGCACGGGCGTAATACTGACCACATTACCCCAAAAATCATGTCTGTAAAATATAGGGTCACTAACATCATATTTCCCTATACGCCACTTGGCGTGACGGGGGTACAAGATAAAAAGATCAACACTATTGAAAAACAAAGCAATAACTACGGAAGCAAAAAAGCAATATACAAATAAATTTTTCTACCAACTCTGTGCTATCAGTGCCAGAATTGGACGCAGAACAATAAGAAAGATAACGACCACCGAAATTAAATGTGTCAGAAGAATGACAGGAAACAGATTAAGGGACAGAGTAAGAAACACCGACCTGAGGAAGAAACTCGAAATTGAACAAGCCATCGAATACATAAAGAAACAACAGATAAATTGGTTTGACCACATAACAAGACAAAAAGAACTAACAATGACTCAATGAGCCATAAACAAATGCTACGAAAACGCCAGATTAAGAGGAAGACCGAGAAAGAGATGGATAAAGGGAATACTAGAGTCACTAGGAGGGATAACACCAGAAAAGGCCAACAGAAGAGCAAAGAATCGCAGATTGTATCTCCCCCTGATGCCAATGGCAATAGAGGAAGGATAGAAGAAAGAAGAAGAGGAAGAATAGCACCAATGAACTCCCTTTCTCACTTCTATTGACATAGACTTGTTGCATATGATATTTTTCATTTTCTGAAATGCTATTTTGGCCTGAGCTATTCTGTTTTTTATTTCTGAGGTGCATCTTCCATCTGATGTTTTTATTGTGCCCAAGTATTTGACACGTTGCACTTGTTTCAGATTTGTCATGTTTATTTTCATGCTGCATGATGGTGATGATTGTTTCTTTGATACGACCATTACTTCTGTTTCTTACTATTCAGACTGATACCTTTCTTGTTGCTTTCTTTGACTATTATGTCTCACGTGGCCGCTGGTGTGAAAAAAGGAACACAAAATTCAGTTCCTCTGACCTTCTAAAAGAAATACAAGGCTGGTGTACACAAACAAACAAAAACAACAGGCAGACTGTGGCTGAATCTGATGAAGAACACATCAGAAATGAGAAGAATTAAATTAATACCTGCCACATGGTGAACCAGGCAAACAAAAAACACCCTCAACTCACCTTACTTGACCATCCACACAAAAGACACCAACAGCTCACCTTCTTAGACCAGCCACACAAGGGACCTCCACATCTCACCTTCTTAGACCAGGCACACAAGGGACATCCACAGCTCACCTTCTTAGATCAGCCACACAAGGGATATCCACAGATCACCTTTTTAGACTAGCCACACAAAAGAAACCCACAACTCACATTCCTAGACCAACCACACAAAATACACCGACAACTAACCTTTCAAGACCAGCCACATAAATGATATCCACAACTCACCTTCTTAGACCAGCCACATAAATGATATCCACAACTCACCTTCTTAGACCAGCCACATAAATGATATCCACAACTCACCTTCTTAGACCAGCCACATAAATGATATCTACAACTCACCTTCTTAGACCAGCCGCATAAATGATATCCACAACTCACCTTATTGGGCAAACCATACAAAGGACACCCACAGCCCACTTCCTAGACCAGCCATACAAATGACACCCACAACTCACCTTCCTAGACCAGCCACACAATGGACAGCCACACAACAACCAGGTTCCTCACTGAAGCGGGTTTTCAGCAGTTTGAACCACTCCTCAACAATCGCTGGTGGTGGTGGGCTGCCATCATCAAACTCCCAGTCCTGGATCAGTCAAGAGGAAAGTTAACAATCAAGAACATTAATAATAACCAAAATCAAATATTTGACACTAAATAAGAACACAAACAGCCATTGTATCCATTTTTTAAAAATCACAAATGATCATCAAAATCAACATCGAAATGTTGAGATCATGAACCAATCAACCTGAAGTCTTAAATGGCAATAATTTGAACACCAACAATTAATATTTATCTAGAAAGCAATCAACGTTGATACCCCTCAAAATCAATATTACTTTAACTTCTGAGAATAAACACAATGAAGCTCACTAGCAAGAACATAACAAACAAGTAGTTGGAAACAGTCCATTAAACAAATATTTGGCCAATAACCAGCTTCATGCAGCACAGTTTCCAGACATAGTTAACAGTAGTCAAACACATCCAAGTAACAAGATATGTATACTACACTAAACAAGCACACAGTTCAGCAATAAATCATACAGTCCTTCCCCCTTCAGCAGTCAAACATACAGTCTCCCTTCCTCAGTGATCAAACATACAGTCCTCCCTTCTTCAGAGATCAAACATACAGTTTTCCCTTCTTCAGCAATCAAACATACAGTTCTCCCTTCTTCAGCAATCAAACATACAGTCCTCCTTTCTTCAGCAATCAAACATACAGTCCTCCCTTCTTCAGAGATCAAACATACAGTTCTCCCTTCCTCAGCAATCAAACATACAGTCCTCCCTTCTTCAGAGATCAAACATACAGTTCTCCCTTCTTCAGCAATCAAACATACAGTTCTCCCTTCTTCAGCAATCAAACATACAGTCCTCCTTTCTTCAGCAATCAAACATACAGTCCTCCCTTCTTCAGAGATCAAACATACAGTCCTCCCTTCCTCAGCAATCAAACATACAGTTCTCCCTTCCTCAGCAATCAAACATACAGTTATCCCTTCTTCAGCAATCAAACATACAGTTCTACCTTCTTCAGCAATCAAACATACAGTCTCCCTTCTTCAGCAATCAAACATACAGTCCTCCCTTCTTCAGTGATCAGCTATGGCTATGCATTTAAATGCTAAGACCGGCATGGGCCATAATCAAGATGTTGCATCTGAAGTCTTCGCTGGTTCCCCATAACTTGTCCTGCAGGCTTGTTTCTGTGGGCTATATTTGTATTCTTAGGCTGCTGAGAGTTATGCAATCCTGTAAGAAATACTATGGAGTTTTGTCTAGATGCTCCATAGCTGCATGTTGTAATGTCACCGTGCCCTATCTTGTGTAGGTGTACTCTGAGGCACAGTGATCAGAGTCAGAATGTCTTGGTCTGCTCATGTCTGTTGAGTTTGTTTAAGCTGTCTTATTCTGGCTCATATTTCCCATCTAACTCTCCTCATTCTGTTTTCCTGGCTTGTTTCAGAATTGTTTTTATTTGTTTGATACTCTGTGGTAGGCTGGACTGTTGAAAGCTCCCACTAGTTTTTGTGACTTCAACTGTGTTCTCATTTCCAGGGATGTCACAGTGTGCTGGTATTCACTGCAGAACTAGTTCTTTCTTTTGTGACAGCGAACATATCTATCTATCTATTGACCTTTCGAGCTGTAGTCGAAATCAATTCTAATCACATCAATTACTAATGGACAGAAAAAATATGAGTACCTCCGAAGATGGAGTTATCTCCCTGTGTGGCAAGAGACCACTGTGCACACGGCAGCCAGGGAAAAATGGATTAACACGCAAAATTGAGTTCCTAGTCTCTAGGGACTTTGTCAACGGTAAAAGTTGGAGAACGCGCAAAAAAAAAAAAATATCTATACTAGTCTTGAATTTCTTCCATGTGTCCTTTTAGGTAACTAAAATCAAGGTTCCCTTCATACTATGCCAGGCATATGGGGTATGTGGTGATAGTAGTTCTTCCTTAACCAAATGCATATATTTATACATGATTTTGAAGACAGGAAAGTCAATAATGACCATAGACCTATATTCTCCTTCAACTTCTTAGCATTCACCCATTAAGTGGGAATGGATGTATTATGTTGCTAGTTTACAGCATAACGATCTTTGCACCTTCAGGCTCGACACATTTGTATCCAACATGGGTAGATTCTATATCCAACGTGGGTAGAATCTATATCCTACATGGGTAGATTCTATATCCAACATGGGTAGATTCTATATCCAACATGGGTAGATTCTGTAACCAACATGGGTAGATTCTATATCCAACATGGGTAGATTCTATAACCAACATATACGGTATAGTAAGATTCTATAACCAACATGGATATATTCTATATCCAACATGGGTAGATTCTGTAACCAACATGGGTAGATTCTATATCCAACATGGGTAGATTCTATAACCAACATATACGGTATAGTAAGATTCTATATCCAACATGGGTAGATTCTATATCCAACATGCATGGGTAGATTATATATCCAACATGGGCAGATTCTATATCCAACATGGGTAGATTCTATATCCAACATGGGTAGATTCTATATCCAACATGGGTAGATTCTATATCAAACATGGGTAGATTCTATATCCAACATGGGTAGATTCTATATTATCCAACATGGGTAGATTCTATATTATCCAACATGGGTAGATTCTGTATCCAACATTGGTAGATTCTGTAACCAACATGGGTAGATTCTGTATCCAACATGGGTAGATTCTATAACCAACATATGTAGATTCTATATCCAACATGGGTAGATTCTGTAACCAACATGGGTAGATTCTATATCCAACATGGGTAGATTATATAACCAACATATACGGTATAGTAAGATTCTATAACCAACATGGATATATTCTATATCCAACATGGGTAGATTATGTAAACAACATGGGTAGATTCTATATCCAACATGGGTAGATTCTATAACCAACATGGGTAGATTCCATATCCAACATGGGTAGATTCCATATCCAACATGGGTAGATTCTATATCCAACAAACATGGGTAGATTCTATATCCAACAAACATGGGTAGATTCTATATCCAACATAGGTAGATTCTATATCCAACATAGGTAGATTCTATATCCAACATGGGTAGATTCTATATCCAACATGGGTAGATTCTATATCCAACATGGGTAAATTCTATAACCAACATGGGTAGATTCTATAACCAACATGGATAGAATCTATATCCAACATAGGTAGATTCTATATCCAACATGGATAGATTCTATATCCAACATAGGTAGATTCTATATCCAACATGGATAGATTCTATATCCAACATGGATAGATTCTATATCCAACATAGGTAGATTCTATATCCAACATGGATAGATTCTATATCCAACATAGGTAGATTCTATATCCAACATGGATAGGTTCTATATCCAACATAGGTAGATTCTATATCCAACATGGATAGATTCTATATCCAACATGGGTAGATTATATAACCAACATATGCGGTATAGTAAGATTCTATAACCAACATGGATATATTCTATATCCAACATGGGTAGATTCTGTAAACAACATGGGTAGATTCTATATTCAACATGGGTAGATTCTATAACCAACATGGGTTGATTCTATATCCAACATAGGTAGATTCTATATCCAACATGGATAGAATTTATATCCAACATAGGTAGATCCTATATCCAACAAACATGGGTAGATTCTATATCCAACAAACTTGGGTAGATTCTATATCCAACATGGGTAAATTCTATAACCAACATGGATAGATTCTATATCCAACAAACTTGGGTAGATTCTATATCCAACAAACATGGGTAGATTCTATATCCAACATGGGTAGATTCTATATCCAACAAACATGGGTAAATTCTATATCCAACAAACTTGGGTTGATTCTATATCCAACATGGGTAGATTCTATATCCAACAAGGGTAGATTCTATTTCCAACATGGGTAGATTCTATATCCAACAAACATGGGTAGATTCTATATCCAACATGGGTAGATTCTATATCCAACAAACATGGGTAGATTCTATAACCAACATGGGTAGATTCTATATCCAACATAGGTAGATTCTACATCCAACATGGGTAGATTTGCTTGATGTGTTTTCCCTGAGCAGCAGCCATTTTAATTGACCTACTTTTATCAAAGCCTATTAATAACCGGTGACTTTTTTCTAAAAATATGTATTGGAACACCTACCTTATTCAAGAAAATGAGAAAAAATATAATAGACAAGACATTTGAAGCTCTGATGTACTTACATTTGTATAGTCATTGCTAACATCCCTAAAATGAGACTGTAAACTGGTAGCAACTCTATTCTCGTATATTCTTCTTCCTTTCAACTCCCTGTGAAGCATAGGTTTTCAACAAACACTTTCTCAGCAGTTCTTTTTTTACTTGCCTTTCTTTTAAGATCATTCCATGCCTTCCACACCTTTTCTTCTCCAAGAATATTTTGGATTTCCTCTTTTTTTTTTTCTTCATGGATTCCAGAAAAGGGCTTGTTGTGTAATACTCTGAGTTGGCTTTCACAATGTGTGTCTTATCCAGCGCTATCATCTTCGCTGTATCTTTTTATCCACATGTATTTGACTGGTACTTTTCTATAATTCTATGTTAGTGATTTTGTCCTGCCATTTCTATCTTTTTATTCTGCTCAATCATCCATTAATGAAGGTCTGTACCTTTATGATTGTCATTTTAATTGTTCTCCATGTTTCACAGCTATATAATAGGATCTATTTTCATATACTTATCAAATATTTCTCTTGGAACTATAAAGTCCATAAAATTTATAAGAACACACACAATTTCAGCTGAAAGAAAAAAGCCCCAACAACAACTCTGGCCATACTCCTGAGTCATAAGGGAAGTAACTCACCAAAATCTTAATTCCATTTTGTGCCAATTTTTCCTTGTTGTATGTCGGCTCACACACTCTGACCACTTCTTTGACTCCATGACTTTGAAGCTCCTACAAATACAAACATAACCAGACATTAAGTCAGCACAAAGCTCAACTCTTCAACAAAAGTCACTGCCAAATTAAAACTAAAAAGTGTAACTTTCATTATAAAACTAAAAACCCAGAAAAAAATACAAAACTATTAAATTCATTGAAAAACTGAAGACTCAATGTAAGAATAATGGCTCTTTACAAACTAAACAATCTTTACAAACTAAACAATCTTTACAAACTAAACAATCTTTACAAACTTAATCTTTACAAACTAAACAATCTTTACAAACTAAACAATCTTTACAAACTTAATCTTTACAAACTAAACAATCTTTACAAACTAAACAATCTTTACAAACTAAACAATCTTTACAAAAATTAAATAATCTTTACAAACTAAACAATCTTTACAAACTAAACAATCTTTACAAACTAAACAATCTTTACAAAAATTAAATAATCTTTACAAACTTAATCTTTACAAACTAAACAATCTTTACAAAAACTAAATAAACTTTACAAACTTAACAATCTTTACAAACTAAACAATCTTTACAAACTAAACAATCTTTACAAACTTAATCATTACAAACTAAACAATCTTTACAAACTAAACAATCTTTACAAACTTAATCTTTACAAACTTAATCTTTACAAACTAAACAATCTTTACAAACTAAACAATCTTTACAAACTTAATCTTTACAAACTAAACAATCTTTACAAACTAAACAATCTTTACAAACTAAACAATCTTTACAAACTTAATCTTTACAAACTAAACAATCTTTACAAACTAAACAATCTTTACAAACTTAATCTTTACAAACTAAACAATCTTTACAAACTAAACAATCTTTACAAACTAAACAATCTTTACAAACTAAACAATCTTTACAAACTAAACAATCTTTACAAACTAAACAACCTTTACAAACTTAATCTTTACAAACTAAACAATCTTTACAAACTAAACAATCTTTACAAACTAAACAATCTTTACAAACTAAACAATCTTTACAAACTTAATCTATACAAACTAAACAATCTTTACAAACTTAATCTTTACAAACTAAACAATCTTTACAAACTTAATCTTTACAAACTAAACAATCTTTACAAACTAAACAATCTTTACAAACTTAATCTTTACAAACTAAACAATCTTTACAAACTAAACAATCTTTACAAACTAAACAATCTTTACAAACTAAACAATCTTTACAAACTTAATCTTTACAAACTAAACAATCTTTACAAACTAAACAATCTTTACAAACTAAACAATCTTTACAAAAATTAAATAATCTTTACAAACTAAACAATCTTTACAAACTAAACAATCTTTACAAACTAAACAATCTTTACAAAAATTAAATAATCTTTACAAACTTAATCTTTACAAACTAAACAATCTTTACAAAAACTAAATAATCTTTACAAACTTAACAATCTTTACAAACTAAACAATCTTTACAAACTAAACAATCTTTACAAACTAAACAATCTTTACAAAAACTAAATAAACTTTACAAATTTAACAATCTTTACAAACTAAACAATCTTTACAAACTAAACAATCTTTACAAAAACTAAATAAACTTTACAAACTTAACAATCTTTACAAACTAAACAATCTTTACAAACTTAATCTTTACAAACTAAGCAATCTTTACTAACTAAGCAATCTTTACAAACTAAAAACTCTTTATAAACTAAACACTCTTTATAAACGAAACACACTTTATAAACTAAGCACACTTTATAAACTAAACACTCTTTATAAATTAAACACTCTTTACAAAAAAAACACCATAAAAAACTAATTACCTTCTGGATTTTGATTCTTGATCATTAGACAGTACATAAGGTTCATAGAGCCTTCCGCCAATTTTTACTATCACTAGTGAGCTTTTCAATTAATGAGAGTGAGTCTATGCCTGCTAACCTTGCCTCTTTTGTTAGAGTTCTTGTCTGTGTTTCTGGAGGTTGTCCTCTTCCTCTGACCTGATGTTTGCCATCTAATTCACATCACAAATTATCAATTTGGCTGCTCTTAGTTTTTCAACAAACTTTTCCCTGTTTTATTAATGCTTTCTTTTTACCGTACAAATTTGACATTGATTCTAACTGTTACACTATTAAGATATGTAATCCTCACACTGAATCAATACTGAAAATAAATCCTGTTGATATGAGTGCTATGATCTTCAAACTACATAACTTCTGTAATCTTCATGTTTATTTTATATATCTATGCCTTTACCAATCATCACATTGATTTCCCATATTGATGCATATTCAAATCTTCATATTGTTTTAAAACTCTTTCCTAAGGAAGCTTTTTATCGACGCAACGGAAGAGATTTTGGAGACAAAATTGTTCATGGTTTTAAGAATCAATCTATATATTTATATTTATCTAACACATAACATATTATATATATATGAGTATTTAGATAATTGAACAAGGTATTAGATTTCACCAATATCCAGATAAAACGAATATGGTCTGATGGCGTTCACATTAATAAAATTGAGCTTGGTGCACTATGCGGCTGAACGTATGCAACTGAATTGGAAATGGCACACCATGCAGTGGAACGTACAGAAAGAGTTAAAATGTGCAATCTTTTCAATTGCAAATGTTTTGGCTTCAAATTGATATAGACTCCAATCTTCACACTTACATAACTTCTGCAAACTTCAAACTGATATAGACTCCAATCTTCACACTTACATAACTTCTGCAAACTTCAAACTGATATAGACTCCAATCTTCACACTTACATAAGTGCTGTAGACTTTAAACTGATATAGACTGCAATCTTCACACACTTACATAAGTATTGTAGACTTCAAACTGATGTAGACTCCAATCTTCACACTTACATAAGTACTGTAGACTTCAAACTGATGTAGACTTCAATCTTCACACTTACATAAGTATTGTAGACTTCAAACTGATGTAGACTCCAATCTTCACACTTACATAAGTACTGTAGACTTCAAACTGATATAGACTCCAATCTTCACACTTACATGAGTATTGTAGACTTCAAACTGATGTAGACTTCAATCTTCACACTTACATGAGTACTGTAGACTTCAAACTGATATAGGCTCCAATCTTCACACTTACATGAGTATTGTAGACTTCAAACTGATGTAGACTTCAATCTTCACACTTACATGAGTACTGTAGACTTCAAACTGATATAGGCTCCAATCTTCACACTTACATAAGTACTGTAGACTTCAAACTGATATAGACTCCAATCTTCACACTTACATAAGTACTGTAGACTTCAAACTGATATAGACTCCAATCTTCACTCTTACATAAGTATTGTAGACTTCAAACTGATATAGACTCCAGCTTTCACACTTACATAAGTACTGTAGACTTCAAACTAATATAGACTCCAGCTTTCACACTTACATAAGTACTGTAGACTTCAAACTGATATAGACTCCAGCTTTCACACTTATATAAGTACTGTAGACTTCACACTGTCATGTTTATTGTAACTTTCACTACAACTAATAAGACCTAATTGTTGTCTACAAGGAAAACCTAGAAATATACGGAGATGAAACCTTGAGACACAGTCACAAAGAAAAACTATACCTAGAGAATATAAGCAGAGACAGCAAAGTTCATGAACATTTAAAGAGCTTATTGACTGCCTCTACCCCAGTGCAGTGTTCAAAAAGATAGTAGTAGGAAACTCTTTGTACAGAGCTTCGCAGCAGGAGGCAATCTGATCATCAGAAGAGGACCACATCGAGCAAGTGTTTCGGCCCTTTAGCTTCTTGACACTCTGGGGAAGTGAGCCCGCCTGGGTCATGACTCCCAGGCATCGAAGAACAGAACAGAACAGAATAGAATAGAATAGAATAGAATAGAATAGAATAGAATAGAATAGAATAGAATAGAATAGAATAAATAGAATAGAATAGAATAGAATAGAATAGAATAAAATAGAATAGAATAGAATAGAATAGAATAGAATAGAATAGAATAGAATAGAATAGAATAGAATAGAATAGAATAGAATAGAATAGAATAGAATAGAATAGAATTACCTGGATGAATTTGTCTAAGTTGGCATCCGTTGGACGATCAGTGATGAGAAACCTCATATTCTGGTAAGAAATCTCCGCTGGTTCAGGCCTTCTTGTCTTCATCGTGAGTGGTGCTGGTGGTGCAGTCTCACGAAATTTAACAGTTTGAAACAATTGTCTTCAGATGAGAGCACAGTTTCAGCAATGCGAACCTGCAGGAAAGCACACACACAAACAGAGTAAATATGATATGTCCGGGTACAAACAATACATTTTTGATTATTATTTTTTGTTTGTTTTTTTAACAATAATATTGACACTCATCAATTTTTAAAATGACACATTCATACATATTGAAATGATATCTCACTAAATAAATGATGTGTTTTCAACTAGTTCACATTGTTTGACCCACTAACTGATGTCTGACTCACTAACTAATATTGTTTGACCCACTAACTGATGTTGTTTGACATACTAATTGAAAATGTCTGACCAACTAAATCATAATGTCTGATCCAATAACTTAAATTGACTGACCCACTAACTGATATTGCCTGACCAACTTACTAATATTGTCTGACCAACCAACTAATATTGTCTGACCCACATACTGATAATGTCTGACCAACTAACTGATAATGTCTGACCCACTAACTGATAATGTCTGACCAACTAACTGATAATGTCTGACCCACTAACTGATAATGTCTGATCAACTAACTGATAATGTCTGACCCACTAACTGATAATGCCTGACCAACTTACTAATATTGTCTGACCAACCAACTAATATTGTCTGACCCACATACTGATAATGTCTGACCAACTAACTGATAATGTCTGACCCACTAACTGATAATGTCTGACCAACTAACTGATAATGTCTGACCCACTAACTGATAATGTCTGATCAACTAACTGATAATGTCTGACCCACTAACTGATAATGCCTGACCAACTAACTGATAATGTCTGACCAACTAACTGATAATGTCTGACCAACTAACTGATAAAGTCTGACCCACTAACTAATATTGTCTGACCCACTAACTGACAATGTCTGACGAAATAACTGTTGTTGTTTGACCCGCTAACTGATATTGTCTGACACACAAACTGGTATTGTCTGACCCACTAACTGATATTCTATTGACCTTTCGAGCCGTAACCAGCCCATAGGGCATAGACCAAGATACACCTTCTCCTATATGAATTTTTTGTTCTAGCAGTTTTCTTTTAAAGATATTTTATTAAATCTCGCCATCTGTCTCTGTTCTGTGCAAGCAGTTCTATCTCATTGAGGGAGCCGATTCCTGCTGCTCTTGCCTCTCTCATCAATGTTCTTCTCAGTGTCTCCCTGGGTCTTCCTCTTTTTCTTTTACCTGTTGTTTCCCATATGAGGGCTTGCTTTGCTATTCGATTATTATCTCTTCTCATACATGTCCAACGTATGACCATCGTCTTTTCTTTATTACTGAAGATATTAGTGGTTGATTGGCGATTTCTCTAATTTCCTCGTTTGTTTTGAATTCGTTCCATTCTATACCAAGTATTTTCCTTAGACATTTATTTTCGAATGCGTTCAACTTTGTTTCTATATCTCTTGTTGTTTTCCAGCTTTCACACGCATACGTAAGGGTTGATAGTACATTTGATTTGAATAGCTTAAGTTTTGTGTTTGTGCTGATGAGTTTTGATTTCCGCAACTTTTCAAGGCTTCTGAAAGACATTGCTGCTTTAGCCATTTTGATTCTAATTTCTTTGCTCGTATCCCCTTCTCGATCAATGTGACTTCCAAGATAGATAAAGTGATCGATCTCTTCTACTGGTTTGTTTTCCATGTATATTTTGTCACTTGTTGGAATTAAACTTTTCATGACTTTAGTCTTTTCACTAACTGATATTACTGACCTACTAACTGATATTGACTGACCCACTAACTGATATTGTCTGACCAATTAACTGATATTGTCTGACCCATTAACTGATAATGTCTGACCCATTAACTGATATTGTCAGACCCATTAATTGATATTGTCTGACCCATTAACTGATAAGAGTGAAGTTCAGATTTTTCTCTACAATGACCAACACATTACATCAATTACAACATGAGCTACTCCATAACTGATTGTTACTGATCCCTTAATTTATTTGCCCGTTCATGTCTTTCCCCCAAAACATTGCACATACTTCCTCCATTAAACACCACAACAGATAGATCCAGAGTGGCTAAGGTAAAAGCAGCTTTAAAAACATGAGGAAGATACCATGCAATCCATTTTTGACAATAGAAACAAGAAAAAGAGTTCTTAAATGTTATGTAGAGCCAGTCTTAACATATGGATGTGAATCATGGACAATAGGACAAAACACAAAAATCACTGGAGACTGTAGAAATGTGGTTTTACAGACGAATGTTGAGAATACCATGGACATGTAAGAAGAGTAATGAAATCATTCTAAGAGAGGCCAAAGCAAAAAGAGAGCTAATTTCCAATATTAGGAAGAAACAATCATCATTTTTTGGACATGTAATGAGAAGGGAACAGCGGGAATATATTGTAACAACTGGGAAAATTGAGGGACGAAGAGATAGAGGGAAGCAAAGAGAAAAGATACTGGACAGCTTGAAAGAATGGCTTGGCAGAAGGTCAACAACAGAAATGATAAATAACTGTCAAGATCAAAAGTTGTGGAGAGACATGATCACCTACACTAGGAGACGTACTTGATGTTGATGATGATTAAAGATCAAAGTTGATTAGAAAAAGCTCTATCATAAAATGTAAACTATTTTGTGGTTTTAAAAAAAAAGTCAATATTGCACCCCTAATACTCTCAAACATACATGTCTTTGATCTTTCAGTTGCTGATAATGTTCTCAATTTCATCATCATCATCATCATCAAGTACCGGGCCTACTGGCGAAGGTGATCATGTCTCTCCACAACTTTCAATCTCTACAGTTATTTATCATTTCTGTTGTTGACCTTCTGCCAACCCATTCTCTAAAACTGGTATCTTTTCTCTTTGCTTACCTCTATTTCTTCGTCCCCCATTTTCCCTTTTGTTACAATATATTCCATCTATTCCCTTCTTATTACATGGCCAAAAAATGATGATTGTTTCTTCCTAATATTGGAAATGAGCTCTCTTTTTGCTTTGGCCTCTTTCAGAACATTTTCATTACTTTTCTCAGCTGTCCATATTATTTTCAACATTCTTTTGTAAAACCACATTTCTACAGCCTCCAGTGATTTTCTTGTATGTTGTTCTATTGTCTATGATTCACATCCATATATATTATTCTACTAACATATAATTCATATGTCATATATGTTTACTTTAGCTACAAATAGTTTACATAATGTTTTGTGTGTAGTATCAAAAATTGGAACCACCTCCATTCAGTATTTTTGTTAAGAATGAATAGAATGTACCAGACTCTGAATATCTACATTCAAAAATGCTGCAATTTTTCCAAGAGTAGCCTATGGCTAAAATATCACTTTGTACTAAATCAGGCAGCTGTGACAAGCAAGAAGGAAGAAGGTCTTGATGGCAGTAAGGATATCATCATCATCATCATTGTGTGCCTTCTCTGCAACGAAGGTTGGCTACCATGGATCGCCATTCTACTCTGTTTCTTGCTTTGATGGCGCAGGCTGACATAGATTGACTTGTCCATCTTTTGATGTTACTCGTCCATGTTAGTCTTGGTCTGCCTCTTTTACCTTGTATTTTTCCTTCCAATATTACTTTTAGTAGGCTGTTGTGTCTTTTAACATGACCCAAAAATTTCATTTGTCTTGTCTTGATTGTATTTAGTAGTTCTCTTTTTATTTTCATCTGTTTTAAAACTTCATCGTTTATCTTTTGTTTCCATCCAATTCTACCTATTCTTCTATAAATCCACATTTCAAAGGCTTCAATTTTCTGTTCTGTTTTCTTGTCTAATGTCCATGTTTCTGCTCCATACAGGAATATTGAGAAGATGTAACATTTTGCCATTCTTAGTTTCAGCCCTGTTGATATTTGTTTTATTGTTAGTATATTTTTCATGGCATTTAAATTACTTTTTGCCATACCTATTCTTTTGTTTATTTCAGTTTTGCATTTTCCATCATTGGTTATAGTATGTCCCAGGTAGTGGTAGCTCTGGACTGTCTCCAGGTGTATTCCCTCAACTGTGATATTTAATTGTTGGTCTTGAGAAAATTGAGTAAGGATATGGATGATAGAATAAAATATTGTTGCAACATTTGTCCCATTTCTATGATCAGAAAAACTACAGCACTTGAAAATAAAGGCTGCATGTCCAGTGTAGTTACTATAAGGTGTCTGCATCACACTTTTTATTTCCCCAAAGAAAAGAATTTGTAACCCAACCGTGATTCTAAGATGTGATCTGGTGGATAGCAAGTTATCCGTGAAGGCATTATCCTTTTTCATGGATATACTGATAAATGTTCAAAAAAAACCATGAAAGAAAAAAAAAGAGTCATGAAGGCACCCTAGGAAAGGCCAGTGCACAAAGAGAAATTTGTATGCAAATGGAGAGAATCAGTCCTTTGTTATGGTATGCGAGGAGAACTTGAAAATTTAGTGATAACTAACAAAATAGAAGAAAAAAAGACAGTAATAGACAACGGCCAAAAGTAACTAGACAGAGAATTGGTTTGGCATTGAAAGAACAGTATAAGACATAAGTAAAACACAAATGACAAGAACTGCACTGAGAAAGTGATTTTCACTTTCAATTTTGGATGACACTTGTTGTCTAGTATAATCTGATGGACATAGTCTAGGGTTGAATGGATTGTCCCTCACCAAGAAGTAGGCGGAACCACCAGGACAACAAGATTGATTGGAGAGACAGGATCCCTTTTGTTGCTGGGTATGGGACATGATGATGATGATGATTTTGAACGTGAAAAATCAAATGACAAATGAAGAAGACAATAGTGCAAAGTCCAAGTGAAAGAAAACACTTCTTGGGTCCATGGTATATCAGAAATAAAGAAGGTCAAACTACATGGCAAAAATATAATAATTTGATAAATTTAGCCAGGAGCACGTGGCCAAATCGAAAACTCAGCACACTCCAAACCAGAAAAACCTGGTTCGAATCCCTGTATAGTAAAAAGTTTTTCTTCTTTTAGGGGTGGAATAAAAGCTCAGACTCAAATAGGAGAAATGAAAAAAAAAAAAAAAAAAAACGTGTGGTTAAAGCTTCACGTAACAAGAGAACATCAGGTAACAAGAGAACATCATGTAACAAGACAACATCATGTAACAAGAGAACATCATGTAACAAGACAACATCATGTAACAAGACAACATCACGTAACAAGAGAACACCATGTAACAAGAGAACATCATGTAACAAGACAACATCACATAACAAGACAATACCACATAACAAGAGAACATCATGTAACAAGACAACATCATGTAACAAGACAACACCACGTAACAAGAGAACACCACGTAACAAGAGAACATCATGTAACAAGATAACATCACATAACAAGAGAACATCATGTAACAAGACAACATCACATAACAAGACAATACCACATAACAAGAGAACATCATGTAACAAGACAACATCATGTAACAAGACAACACCACGTAACAAGAGAACACCACGTAACAAGAGAACATCATGTAACAAGATAACATCACATAACAAGAGAACATCATGTAACAAGATAACATCACATAACAAGAGAACATCATGTAACAAGAGAACATCACATAACAAGAGAACATCACGTAAAAGGAAAACATCATGTAACAAGACAACGACATGTAACAAAAGAACATCACGTAACAAGAGAACACCATGTAACAAGAGAACATCACATAACAAGACAACATCACGTAACAAGAGAACACCACGTAACAAGAGAACATCACATAGCAAGACAACATCATGTAATAAGAGAACATCACATAACAAGAGAACATCATGTAACAAGATAACATCACATAATAAGAGAACATCATGTAACCATAACAAGACAACATCACGTAACAAGAGAACATCACGTAACAAGAGAACACCACAAACCAGAACGATATTTTGTCTCAATAAGCCTTCTGCAAGAACAAACATACAACACATATACAACTACGTATTTTAAATAAAAAAAAATTAAAATATATAATTTCAAACGAGAAGAAAAGAAGAAATAAAAGGGAAAATAACAAAAAAAGTCTTCCCTGTTTACGTTGATGTGTAAGAATGTTAGTGTTCATGGGGTATGTTTGCGTGCACAAAGGTGAAAATGTGTGCAATTAAACTCAAATACCTACCAGAGACTGTACTGGACAAGTTGCCTTTATTCTCCGGTTCTACAATTCCCCAGCAATGGAAACTACCGTAAAGAATTTGTTTTATTCTCCTTCACCTCCCTTTTATTTTGACCAATTACTGGCATTGTCTATGAGGCTAAGAAACTGAGGCTGCAAATGTAGTTGCAGTTTACAGGTCAGAGATTGAATTATAAAGTATAGAACTCCCAGAATATCTGTAGTGACTTTGTACTGCTGAAGGGGAGATGAAAGGGCAACAGGCAGTGCAGGTCTACATTTACCTGTGGTATTATATTCATTCTTTGAAACAAACTGAATTATTGCATCCCAAACCACTGTTTTCATTTGATGACATTGAGCCAAAGTGTTGGGCAGCAAATAGGCTGAGAAGGGGCAGGAACCGAGCATGAAAAACCAAAACTTAATAAAATTCTACCCCGATACTGTGGTCATCTATGAAAATATTCTACCCCAACATGATGGTGATCTATTAAAGTATTCTACTCCAACATGGTGGTGATCTATGAAAATATTCTACCCCAACACTGAGGTGATCCATGAAAATATTCTACCCGAACTTGGTGGTGATCTATGAAAATATTCTATCCCAACATGGTGGTGATCTATGAAAATATTCTATCCCAACATGGTGGTGATCTATGAAAATATTATATCCCAACATGGTGGTGATCTATGAAAATAATCTACCCCAACACTGAGGTGATCCATGAAAATATTCTACCCCAACGCTGAGATAATCCATGAAAATATTCTACCCCAACACTGAGGTGATCAATAAAAATATTCTACCACAACACTGAGGTGATCTATGAAGATTTTCTACATCAACACTGAGGTGATCAATGAAAATATTATATCCCAACATGATGGAGATCCATGAAAATATTCTACCCCAACATAATGGAGATCCATGAAAATATTCTACCCCAACATGATGGACAACCATGAAAATATTCTACCCCAACATGATGGACATCCATGAAAATATTCCACCACAACATGATGGAGATCCATGAAAATATTCTACCCCAACATGATGATGATCCATGATAATATTCTATCATAACATGATGGAGATCCATGAAAATATTCTGCCCCAACATGATGGAGATCCATAAAAATATTCTACCCCAACATGATGGAGATCCATGAAAATATTCTGCCCCAACATGATGGAGATCCATGAAAATATTCTATCCCAACATGATGATGATCCATGAAAATATTCTAACCAAACATGATGGTGATCCATGAAAATATTCTACCCCAACATGATGGAGATCCATGAAAATATTCTACCCCAACATGATGGAGATCCATGAAAATATTCTATCCCAACATGATGGAGATCCATGAAAATATTCTGCCCCAACATGATGGAGATCCATGAAAATATTCTATCCCAACATGATGGAGATCCATAAAAATATTCTATCCCAACATGTTGGAGATCCATGAAAATATTCTACCCCAACATAATGGAGATCCATGAAAATATTCTACCCCAACATGTTGGAGATCCATGAAAATATTCTACCCCAACATAATGGAGATCCATGAAAATATTCTACCACAACATGATGGAGATCCATGAAAATATTCTACCCCAACATGATGGAGTTCCATGAAAATATTCTATCCCAACATGATGATAATCCATGAAAATATTCTACCCCAACATGATGGAGTTCCATGAAAATATTCTACCCCAACATGATGGAGATCCATGAAAATATTCTACACCAACATGATGGAGATCCATGAAAATATTCTACCACAACATGATGGAGATCCATGAAAATATTCTACCCCAACATGATGGAGATCCATGAAATTATTCTACCCCAACATGATGATGATCCATGACAATATTCTACCCCAACATGATGGAGATCCATGAAAATATTCTATCCCAACATGATGGTGATCCATGAAAATATTCTATCCCAATATGATGGTGATCCATGAAAATATTCTACCCCAACATGATGGAGATCCATGAAAATATTCTACCCCAACGTAATGGAGATCCATGAAAATATTCTACCCCAACATGATGGAGATCCATGAAAATATTCTACCCCAACATGATGGTGATCCATGAAAATATTCTACCCCAACATGATGGATTTGCATGAAAATATTCTACCCCAACATGATGGAGATCCATGAAAATATTCTATCCCAACATGATGGAGATCCATGAAAATATTCTTCCCCAACATGATGGAGATCGATGAAAATATTCTACCCCAACATGATGGAGATCCATGAAAATATTCTACCCCAAAATAATGGAGATCCATGAAAATATTCTACCCCAACATGATGGAGATCCATGAAAATATTCTATCCCAACATGATGGAGATCCATGAAAATATTCTACCACAACATGATGGAGTTCCATAAAAATATTCTATCCCAACATGATGATGATCCATGAAAATATTCTACAACAACATGATGGAGATCCATGAAAATATTCTACCCCAACATGATGGAGATCCATGAAAATATTCTACCCCAACATGATGGAGATCCATGAAAATATTCTACCCCAACATGATGATGATCCATGACAATATTCTACCCCAACATGATGGAGATCCATGAAAGTATTCTATCCCAACATGATGGTGATTCATGAAAATATTCTATCCCAACATGATGGTGATCCATGAAAATATTCTACTCCAACATGATGGGGATCCATGAAAATATTCTACCCCAACATGATGGAGATGCATGAAAATATTCTACTCCAACATGATGGAGTTCCATGAAAATATTCTACCCCAACATGATGAAGATCCATGAAAATATTCTACACCAACATGATGGAGATCCATGAAAATATTCTATCCCAACATGATGGTCATCCATGAAAATATTCTACACCAACATGATGGAGATCCATGAAAATATTCTACCCCAACATGATGGTGATCCATGAAAATATTCTACTCCAACATGATGGAGATCCATGAAAATATTCTACCCCAACATGATGATGATCCATGAAAATATTCTACCCCAACATGATGGAGATCCATGAAAATATTCTATCCCAACATGATGGTGATCCATGAAAATATTCTATCCCAACATGATGGTGATCCATGAAAATATTCTACCCCAACATGATGGTGATCCATGAAAATATTCTATCCCAACATGATGGAGATCCATCTATCTATCTATCTATCTTTCGTTCGCTTGAAGTATTGTCTATATCAGCAATGTCGTTTCCTGTATGACTTTTACTGTCTTTGTAATTCTTGCAGTGGCCCATATAGTTTTGTCTGTAGTGTTGTATCTATGGGCCAATGGATTTTCCTCAGTCTACTATATTCAGTGCAGTCTTGAAGTATGTGTTCAGCAGTCTGGGGTGCCTGTCCACATGTACAAGTAGTTGATGTGCCGATCTTGAATTTTGTATACATGTGACTATGGAGTTGATTGTGTCCTGTTCTTAGGCGTATAATGATAACTTGTTCATATCTATTCATATTATGAAAGGCATCCTGATTTGGGGCTTGTGGTCCTCTGATTGATTTGATTATCTGTTTCTTATGGTGGTATGTAACTGGTGTATCTAGTTGTGTGCCTGTTGAACCTTCCTTTGCCAACTGATCTGCTTTCTCATTTCCTGGTATTCCACAGTGAGACGGGATCCACTGCAGGGCAACCCTGTGGTGCTTGCAGAGTTCAGTCAATAAGGTCTGCAGATGTGGTAAGTTTCTTGATTGTAGTGCCTGGAGTACTGATCTTGCATCTGTCAAAAACACTACAGGCTGTGGGCTAAGAATACTGTTCAGCAGTTTTTCTATTGCCAACTTTATTGCTTGTATTTCTGCATAATAATTGTGACAATATTTCCCTGTTGTTATTTTATTCATATCTCTAGTGTTATTTGGGTACTCTATATATGCACCTGCTCCCCCATTCTTTACTGCATTCTGTGCTGATCCATCTGTGTACACACGGATCCATAGGTCTTGTGAGTATTCTTCATCCAGGAAACTGAGAGTTACTGTTTTTCGCTGTAGACTATTCTGTGGATTCTACCCCAACATGATGGTGATCCATGAAAATATTCTACCCCAACATGATGGTGATCCATGAAAATATTCTATCCCAAAATGATGGTGATCCATGAAAATATTCTACACCAACATGATGGTGATCCATGAAAGTATTCTATCCCAACATGGTGGTGATCCATTAAAATATCCTACCCCAACATGGTGGTGATCTAATCTGGACAAACTTTAGGACTTAAAAAGGGAAGTTGAACCTGGTTCTCCTGAAAACAACCACTCCAACCCTTCAAAAACAAATAAAGCAAAAGAAAAACAAGCACCACTTTAATCATGAGAAGATGTGCTACAAGACTACAGGAGTACAATAACAAACTAGAGCACAACAAATAAATACATGTATTAATTTCAATTACAAAAGAAGTTGGCCTAACTATCAATCAAATCCAGTAGAATTGACTTCCATCATTAATTAAGGATTAATTCTGGCAATAAAATACTTTTATATGTTCACATGATAAAAAATACTGACCAAATGATCTTGATGTATTCAAAACAATGATATCCAAGACAAATATGACTGGATGTACGCCTGAAAGTGGCTGATTTTGATCTGTGTTCTACTTGTCAAGTCTGATGTGTTGAGCTTGGCAGAAGTCTTCACTATTAAACTCCATAAATGTGAAGTCAAAATTCCCTGAAAAAAAACAGAAACAAAGATTTATATTAACGGGTGAGGAATTCAGACACCAGAAGAGGTATAAAAGAAAGTGATAAAAAAGATTGTTCATAATTGGGTGCCCCAGGGTTACTGAGTAGAATCTGAGTAGTAGCTTGGTCAGTACTGGTCCAATGTTGCATAAACCAGAACTTCAGTGTAAGCAACCGTCAATTATTTTTATTTCAAGAGCTGCATCAAGTTTTAATAAATTCATAGATACATCAGTTATCCAAGTTAGTAATTCATAGATACATCAATTATCCAAGTTAATAATTTATAGATACATCAGCTATCCAAGTTAACAATTCATAGATGCATCAATTATCCAAGTTAATAATTCATAGATACATCAGTTATCCAAGTTAATGATTTATAGATACTTCAGTTATCCAAGTTAGTAATTCATAGATACATCAGTTATTCAAGTTAATAATTCATAGATACATCAGGTATTCAAGTTAATAATTCATAGATACATCAGTTATTCAAGTTAATAATTCATAGATACATCAGTTATTCAAGTTTATAATTCATAGATATATAATGTCACGCCCATCCCACGATCATTATCCATGTGTCACGTCCATCCTCTTAATATCACGTTCGTCACCCTCGTGTCTCGTATATCCCCTCAATGTCACGTTTGTCACCCTGATGTCACGCTTGTTCCACTCATGCCACGTTCACTACCCTCATGTCACGTACATCGTCTCAATATCACGTCCGTCACTCTCATGTCACTTACACTGCCTTCATGTCCCGTCCATTACCCCTGTTGCGTCCACCCTCTCAATATCACGTCCGTCACTCTCATGTCACTTACATCGCCTTCATGTAACGTATATCCCCTCATGTCACGTCCATTATCTCATGTTGCGTCCACCCTCTCAATATCACGTGCGTCACGTCCATTACCCTCACATATAAGAATGTGATCACGCCCAGAAGCGTACAAGGAATGCTATTTAGATGTCTCAGTTGCTTTGATTGTGACCGAACGCGCACTTTTCAAGCTACGTGGTCACGCCGATTGCGTTCCTATTTCCCATAAAAATTCACTGCTACACATTTGAGATGAAGTGAACCTAGAGGTGTAACTTAGTTGGCTGCATGCTCTATAATAGTTTATATAATAGTTTTTATAGTATTTGTTTCTTGTGGCAAGGTGAAGCATCGAGGAGTACGGGTTCGATCTTGTTTCTGGTTGTTCATTGTTTTGTTTTGTTTTTCTGTTGATTATTTGTGATTTCCCCCCCCCCCCCAGTGTTGTAAACATCCCAAAGATGCCAGGCCTAAACATTAATGGAAAGATAATCAATAACCTAAGACATGCTGATGATACTGTTCTACTAGCAGAAAATCCTAAAGACCAACATTGTCCTACCTACAACAATTGCTTAATTATATATGGCCCTTTTCGTCTTGTCAGACGGTCTAGTGGAGGCTATTGCGTATTTTTTTGAGGTATTGTTTTTGCCGAACAGCTTCTCTCGTGGCTAATTCTACCAATGTTTGACAAACACACGCGGTCACATAATGAACAGGTCAGGCTCGCTGGTCCACAGGGTTTACCATCCTTTTTCATGAGTCTGTTCTCTTCTAAGTCCTGTCTTAGCACAGTCTCAAATGTTGTTATACCGTTCCTTATACATGCTCTCCATGATGTGCGATCACTTGCCAGATGTTGCCAGTCGTTTTCACAGATGGAGAAGTCTTTCGGAGATGATTTGCAGATATCTCTATATCGTAGTTTAGGTCTGCCGATTTGTCTTTTTCCGTGTTTTAGCTCGCCATATAGTATTTGCCTAGGAATGCGTTTTTCTTCCATCCGTTGGACATGCCCTAGCCGTCTTAGCCTTCGACTTCTGAGCATCGACATTATTGTTAGGGTCTTATCACGTTGTAGGACAGTTAAGTTGGTTATTTTGTCTTGCCATTTGATGTGCATTATTTTGCGGAGACATCGCATGTGGAAGACATTTAGTCTTTTTTCCTGGTTTGAGTATGTTGTCCAGGTTTCGGATCCATATAGTAGTGTGCTAAGCACACAAGTTTGATATATTAAGAGTTTAGTCTTTCGAGTTAGTTTCGTGTTGTTCCATGCCCTTTTTGTGAGTTTGCCGAAGGTCGTAGCTGCCTTACCAATTCGACAGTTTATTTCTTCATCAAGAGAGATGGTTTGCGTAACTGTGGATCCAAGATATGTAAATTTATGTACTGATTCTAGTGGGCAGTCTTTTAGAGTAATAGATAGAGGTGTGAAGTCACCTTGATTTAGTATTACTGTCTTCTGAACATTAATTGACAGTGAAAAAAGGTCGCATGCTTTATCCAGGTTGTTGATCAGCCACTGTAGGGTGGCCTCACTATGAGCGACTAGGGCTGCATCGTCAGCAAATAAAAATTCTTTAAGTAGGGCAACATTTGTTTTGGTTTTTGCTCTTAGTCATGCTAGGTTGAACAGTGAGCCATCTGGTCTAGTGCGAATGTAAATATCTCCTGAGCTGTTTTCGAAGGTGTAATTTAGGAGGGCAGCAAAAAATATACTAAAAAGGGTGGGGGCGAGGACACATCCCTGTTTCACTCCTTTGTTGACTTTGAAATTCTCTGATGGACTCCCATCAAAATGGACTTGGCCATTCATGTCTTCATGGAAGGAAATTATCAGCCTAAGTAATTTAGGAGGGCAGCCTATGCCTTCTAACACCTTGTAGAGACCATCTCTGTTTACTGTGTCGAATGCCTTTGTGAGATTTTTATTAAAGTGAGAGATGTTTATTGTGAGATTAAGATAATTGCTTAATATGATAAACATAACAAGCAAAAAATATGGACTAGATATGAATATCAAACAGACTAAAACTATGATCATAAACATAGAAAATTTTCAAAACCTACAAATAAATATCAAAGTTGAAGGAATACATCTGGAGACTACAGAGCTACAACTACCTGGGACATACTATAACCAATGATGGAAAATGTAAAATTGAAATAAACAAAAGAATAGGTATGGCAAAAAGTAATTTTAATGCCATGAAAAATATACTAACAACAAAACAAATAACAGCAGGGCTGAAATTAAGAATAGCAAAATGTTACATCTTCTCAATATTCCTATATGGTGCAGAAACATGGACATTAGAAGAAAATTTGAGCCTTTGAAATGTGGATTTATAGAATAGGTAGAATTGGATGGAAAGAAAAGAAAACAAACTATGAAGTTTTAAAACAACTGAAAATAAAAAGAGAACTACTAAATACAATTAAGACAAGACAAATGAAATTGTGGGGGCACATTAAAAGACACAACAGCCTAGTAAAAGCAATATTGGACGGGAAAATACAAGGTAAAAGAGGCAGACCAAGACTAACATGGACGAGTACCATCAAAAGATGGACAAGTCAATCTACGACAACCTGCACCATCAAAGCAAGAAAGAGAGTGGAATGGCGATCCATGGTAGCCAACCTTCGTTGCTGAGACGGCACTCGATGATGATGATGGTTGTAAACATACATCTTCTCCTGAAATCCTGATCCTAGCATCCGTTGATGGGATTTGAACTTGATGTTTGCTCTCAGTAGAATAGGTTCACTAACAACTGCACTATCGATGTTTATTTCCTTACGAAATGTTGAAATACACGCTTGCTTAACCTGTTCAGATTTTATTTGAATTTATTTGAAATGTTGCCAGATTTCAATAGCTCTCCTAAGTCATTTACTTTCAAAGGCTTTGAGTTGATTTTTGTCCTGTCAGAGATTTCAATCTGGTCTTTCACACCCGTAATCATATGTCAATCCTGGTAACGAGCAATTTACATATTACTGTAAGAGTAGTTTCTAAAGCCAAACATGTATTTGTTCGTTTAACTGCTTGCATGCACATACAACAACACTACACCTGTACCGAGAACGAACCGAGCACACAGCACACGTATAAAGCCTTCATGACCTCAACGAAATACGGCTCTCTGCCAACAACATGTTTCCCGCTAACCTTCACCTTATCGTCTACAGATTACATTTAATCCTTTGATTCAACGTGACTGTTGGTTCGTGTGTGTGTGTGTGTATGACATATACAAATCCTCCGTTGCTGTTCTCACCTAATCCTATTAGTTTTTAAATCGAGAAGAGAGAGAGAGAGAGAGACAGAGAGTATTGAATCTTCACCTCAATCAACGCTATTGTTTTTTCTAAATATTTCTTTCCGGACATTGATATCACATTAACGATAACCGTGTGTGTTTGTAAAGAATAAGCACATTATAACAATTAAAACTTCTAGACAAACCATCATGAGAGGTAAAATGCAGAATGGCTCAGGTAAAAGCAGCGATCTAAAAAAAAATGAGGAAGACACTGTGCAATCCATTTTTGACAATAAAAACAAGAAAAAGAGTTCTTAAATGTTATGTAGAACCAGTTTTAACATTTGGATGTGAATCATGGATAATAGGACAACAGACAAGAAAATCACTGCAGCCTGTGAATTTGGTTTTGCAGAATAATGTTGACAATACGAAGGACATATAAGAAGAGTAATGAAAACGTTTTGAAAAAGGCCAAAGCAAATAGAGAGCTAATTTCCAATATTAGGATGAAACAAGCATCATTGTTTGGCCATGTAATGAGAAGAGAACAGCTGGCATATATTGTAACAACTGGAAAAACTGAGAGACGAAGAGATAGAGAGAAGCATAGAGAAGATACCAAACCAACAACAGAAATGATATATAACTGTTGAGATCGAAAGTTGTGGAGAGGCATGATCACCTACGCCAGCAAGCACGGCACTTGATGATGATGATAGTAGTATTTAAAAAAAGCTAATCAGAAAATTAAAATGATAAAGACAAGACCTACAGGCCTTGCTTGACCAACATTCTACTTCCTCTTCTGCGAACATGGCTCACTAGACTAGGATTCTCGTCTCTCTTATGAAGGGTGCTTCTATGATTCGGGTGACCCGTTTTGTCTCTCTTTCAGGGTGGTGGGCCACAATAACCTCTTCAGGTATGTGTGTTGTTGGCATATCAACAGCGACATACACTGGTAGTTCCTATTTTGAGTTTGGTAAGCAAGTGAGTTCTCATTCTGTTGTGGCCAGTCTTTAAACGACGTAGGATGACCTCTCCTTGAAAGTTGCAGGTATCCGCCCTTCTCGTTATACTTTGCGTGTTCTTGTTTCCATTTTGCATGATACTGGCTTTTGATAATGGATTTAGCTTCTTCATACCTGATCAGATGGCTGTCTTTTTTTTTTTTTTTTCGTTCGCCAGCTTTGACCTCTGACGAAGTCCCAGGAGACTAGGAACTGAATTTTGCGTGTTAATCCATTTTTCCCTGGCAGCCGTGTGCACAGGGGTCCCTCGCCGCACAGGCAGATAACTCCGTCTTCGGATGTACTCATATTTTTTTCCGTCGATGAATAATTGACGTTTCAAGCCGGGCCTCTCTGCTGAGACCAGGGGTGGTTGCCGCAGAGAGAAATCATAGATAAAAATCCCAACTGGTGCGGCCAGGATTTGAACCCACAACCTCTCTGTCTCGAGGCCAGCATCTCCCTCCATCCTGAGCTAATTTGTCTGTACATTTCGTATCCTTATATGTTAATGTCAAGGAATCCAGTGGATGATCACCGTCTTAAAGTTATTGCAATTTTGCACTATCTATCTATCTATTGACCTTTCGAGCCGTAACCGGCCCATAGGGCGTAGACCAAGATACACCTTCTCCTATATGAATTTTTGTTCTAGCAGTTTTCTTTTAAAGATATTTTATCAAATCTCGCCATCTGTCTCTGTTCTGTGCAAGCAGTTCTATCTCATTGAGGGAGCCGATTCCTGCTGCTCTTGCCTCTCTCATCAATGTTCTTCTCAGTGTCTCCCTGGGTCTTCCTCTTTTTCTTTTACCTGTTGTTTCCCATATGAGGGCTTGCTTTGCTATTCGATTATTATCTCTTCTCATCACATGTCCAACGTATGACCATCGTCTTTTCTTTATTACTGAAGATATTAGTGGTTGATTGGCGATTTCTCTAATTTCCTCGTTTGTTTTGAATTCGTTCCATTCTATACCAAGTATTTTCCTTAGACATTTATTTTCGAATGCGTTCAACTTTGTTTCTATATCTCTTGTTGTTTTCCAGCTTTCACACGCATACGTAAGGGTTGATAGTACATTTGATTTGAATAGCCTAAGTTTTGTGTTTGTGCTAATGAGTTTTGATTTCCACAACTTTTCAAGGCTTCTGAAAGACATTGCTGCTTTAGCCAGTCTGATTCTAATTTCTTTGCTCGTATCCCCTTCTCGATCAATGTGACTTCCAAGATAGATAAAGTGATCGATCTCTTCTACTGGTTTGTTTTCCATGTATATTTTGTCACTTGTTGGAATTAAACTTTTCATGACTTTAGTCTTTTCATGATTGACCTCAAGCCCAATTTTGCTGGCTATTGATGATAGTTCATTTGTGTTTTCCTGCAACGTTTTTATCTGACTGCTGATGAGAACTATGTCATCAGCAAAGTCGAGGTCCTCCAAATGGTCTCCTTGTATCCATTCGATGCCTTTATTACCAGTGCAGCATTTCTTCATTATGAAGTCCATAACAATTCCAAATAACAAGGGCGATAAAATACATCCTTGTTTAACCCCAGTTTCTATTGGGAAACATTCGCTCAGTCCTTCCTCTGTTCGAACTGCACATGTGTAACCATCATACATGTCTTTGATAATATTTATGATTTTTGATGGTAAACCATATTGCTTCAGAATTTTCCACAAAGAATCTCTATGAATACTATCAAATGCTTTTTTGAAGTCGATGAAGTTAAGTACAAAAGGTTTTTGCTTTTCAATGTGTTCCTCCAATATAAGTCGTAGAGTGAAAATGTGGTCAAGACAGCTTCTCCCTTTTCTAAACCCAGCCTGTTCTTCACGCATTACTGTATCTATTGAATCCTTTATTCTATTTAGGATGATTTTACAGAATAACTTTGAGGCAACTGACAAAAGTGTCACGCCTCTCCAGTTGTTACAATCTCTAAGATTGCCCTTTTTTGGGATCTTAACAATGATTCCTTTTTTCCATTTATGAGGCGTCTTCTCTGTTTTCCAAATGATGTTGAACATTTTTTGGAGATGTATTAAATTATGGCTATCAATTGCCTTGAGGATCTCAGCTGTTAACTTATCCTCTCCAGCAGCCTTGTTATTGGTCATTAGCTTTAAGGTGGTTTCTATTTCACTCAAGGTGAAGTCATCTAAATTTACATCTAATTCTGCTGCTGGTGTTTCAGCTTCAAAATCTATTAAACTGTGAGGTAGTGGACGGTTAAGAATTTCTTTGAAGTGTTCCGCCCAACGGGCTTTTATGTCTGCGCTTGTTGTTAGCATTAATCCAGATTTGTCTAGAATTGGTGTTCCACTGGATGTATAGGTGTTTGTCAGCATCTTTTGTACAGTATAGAGAGTTCTGCTGTCTCCTGTAATTGCAGCTGTCTCTGCTTTCTCTGCCAAGTTGTCTATATAAGCTCTTGTATCTCTTCTTGCCGAACTTTTCACTTTGTTGTCTAATTCTTTGTATGTTGCTTTTGCCAGAACCTTTCCAAGATCTGTCTTTACATTAGTCACGGCTCTCTTTGCTTCTCTTCTTTCTTTGATGTATTTCCATGTGGTGTCTGAGATCCAAGCTCGTTTTTCCATTTTCTTCAGTCCGGCACTTGCTTCTGCTGCTGTCATTAGTATTTTGCTCTGTGAGTCCCACATTTCATTGATATCTAAGTCTATTTCACCGAGTGCTGAATAACAATTACTTAGCTCTATGTTAAACTTTTCCTTTATGGCTTCATCTTTCAGTTTATGACTATCAATTTTATGTGTAATTGACCTCTTCTGTTGGTTTCTAAATTTTAATCTTATTTTCCCAATGCACAAGTTGTGGTCACTATTAACATCAGCACCTCTGTAAGCTCTTACATCTATTAATGATGATCTGAATTGTTGTTTAATACATAGGTGGTCAATTTGATTTGAGGTTCTATCATCAGGAGATATCCATGTTGTTTTGTGAATATTTTTGTGTGGAAATAATGTCCCACCTATAACTAAATTTTCTATTAAACATAATTCTATTAATCTTTCTCCATTCTGACTTGTTGTATTACAGCCTTCTCTCCCCATCACATGTTCCACTCCTGCGTTATCTTGTCCTACTTTGGCGTTGAAGTCTCCCATTACAATTAAAAGATCGTGTTTTGGTATTTTGTTTATAAGTAATTTTGCACTAGCGCTGTTATAAAGGATCATTCTATAAGGCACATTTGTCCTAGAGTTATTCTAAGGTCATTCTATACGGTACATTTGTCCTAAAGTTGTTCTATGGTCAATCTATATTGAGCAGTTGTCCTAGAGTTGTTCTAAGGTCATTCTATACGGTACATTTGTCCTAGAGCTGTTCTAAGGTCATTCTTTAAGGCACATTTGCCCTAGAGTTGTTCTAAAGTCACTCTATAAGGCACATTTGTCCTAGAGTTGTTCTAAGGTCATTCTTTAAGGCACATTTGCCCTAGAGTTGTTCTAAGGTCATTGTAAACGGCAAAATTGTCCTAGAGTTGTTCTAAGATCACTCTATGAAGCACATTTGTCCTAGAGCTGTTCTAGTGCCACTATGTAATGTCACAATACCAGGTGGGAAGACAACACGATAGAATGGACTGAACTAATATCCTCTCAAACTGAAAAAAAAAGCTCTTAATCGTGAAGTTTGGAAACAAAATATAAAAACGTCATCAAGAACTTCCCCCAACGACGGTAAAGATTAGAAGACTAATGTTGACTTCATTTGACCTGCACTTTGATTCATATTTTAGCAAACTTCAATTATGATAAGAACAATTCCTCAATTAATAGAAGAACCATATAGTTCCAAGCCGTTCTCTATCTTGCTATTCTTTAAAGATCATTCTAAGTCTTCCCCACATCCTCATCTCTACTTCCACATGTCATCTCCGAGAATAGTTTGGTCTTCCTCATATTTTCTTCCCTGTGGATTCCAAAAAAAGACATGTCGTGCAATACTTTCAGTTGGCTTCCGCAGTGTGTGTCCCATCCAGTGGCTTCGTCTTCGTTGTATCGTGTCCCATCCAGTATCATCATCTTCGTTGTATCGTGTCCCATCCAGTATCATCGTCTTCGTTGTATCGTGTCCCATCCAGTATCATCGTCTTCGTTGTATCGTGTCCCATCCAGTATCATCGTCTTCGTTGTATCGTGTCCCATCTAGTATCATCGTCTTCGTTGTATCGTGTCCCATCCAGTATCATCATCTTCGTTGTATCGTGTCCCTTCTAGTATCATCGCCTTCGTTGTATCGTGTCCCTTCTAGTATCATCGCCTTCGTTGTATCGTGTCCCTTCTAGTATCATCGCCTTCGTTGTATCGTGTCCCTTCTAGTATCATCGCCTTCGTTGTATCGTGTCCCTTCTAGTATCATCGTCTTCGTTGTATCGTGTCCCATCCAGTATCATCATCTTCGTTGTATCGTGTCCCTTCTAGTATCATCGCCTTCGTTGTATCGTGTCCCTTGCAGTATCATCGTCTTCGTTGTATCGTGTCCCTTCTAGTATCATCGTCTTCGTTGTATCGTGTCCCTTCTAGTATCATCGTCTTCGTTGTATCGTGTCCCTTCTAGTATCATCGCCTTCGTTGTATCGTGTCCCTTCTAGTATCATCGTCTTCGTTGTATCGTGTCCCATCCAGTATCATCGCCTTCGTTGTATCGTGTCCCATCCAGTATCATCGTCTTCGTTGTATCGTGTCCCATCCAGTATCATCGTCTTCGTTGTATCGTGTCCCATCCAGTATCATCGCCTTCGTTGTATCGTGTCCCATCCAGTATCATCGTCTTCGTTGTATCGTGTCCCATCCAGTATCATCGCCTTCGTTGTATCGTGTCCCATCCAGTATCATCGTCTTCGTTGTATCTCTTTATCCACTCGTATTTAATTGGGACTTTTCCATAATTCTAAGTTAGTGAATTTGTCCTGTCATTTCCATCGAGTCATATATTTCTATCTATCTATCTATAGACTTTTCTAGCCGTAGCCGGCCCATAGGACGTAGACCAAGATACTCCTTCTCTTATCTAAATTTTTGTTCTAGCAGTTTTCAATTCTTTTAAAGATATTTTATCAAATCTCGCCATTCGTCTCTGTTCTGTGCAAGCAGCTCTATCTCATTGATGGAGCAGATTCCTGCTGCTCTTGCCTCTCTCATCAATGTTCTTATCAGTGTCTCTCTGGGTCTTCCTCTTTTCCTCTTACCTGTTGTTTCCCACATGAGGGCCTGCTTTGCTATTCGGTTATTATCTCTTCTCATCACATGTCCAACATATATTTACTTACTGATAAATTGTAATGCTCACACTACAGACATAACTCAAACATTAAATTAACAAATCGTTAGCCTCCTCTAAGGGGCAAGAAACTCTGTTGAATACCTACCTTACTGCAAGGGAAGCAATTTATCTTGTAAAGCTATATCAAGAACTGCAATCTTCGTCTTTCTATTTTACGATAAAAAGACATAAGCTGACCATGTGTACACTTTCTTTCCAGGCAATACTTTTTTTTTTTTTTTTTTTTTTTTTTTTTGGTAATTTACGAGTTTACCGTCAATAATTATTTCTACTAAATGAGAAATTGATGGACTCGCATGCCGGAAATGCTTGAATTATCAACAGATTCGAGTTTTTGTGCATTTAATTAATTATTGTTTTCTCAACAAGGTTTAGGGTTAGTTGTTGGCTATTCCAACCTCTAAACCTAACCCAGGAGTCTTCCAATAACAAATTCTCTCTCTCTCTCTGCGATCAGGACTCATATCAGAGCAGGATCCCAGATTCTCACATGAAGTCAGCTGTCAGGTTAAGTGTGTTGATCGCCCCCACATACAGAACATTACAATTAGAGTCCGCCAGATCCACTCTGATTGAACACCCGTTAAAACGTTGCACTGTGTTCTGCGCCAGTGGCCCAGTGCATCCGATTTCAGCCAGCATTTTATTCAGGTTTGCTTTCCTTAGCCTTTGATTGTCCCCAATCTTCCTGCAAGGCAGCAGATTATCTTTTCTGTAGGGGGATTCTGCCCTTAGATGGTCGGCCCTCACAGGTTTACGAGCACCATCTGCCCGAGTCACTAGTGGTGACTAACACAATCATGCACACACAAAGATATGAGATGTGACTAACACAGACATGCACACACAGTGTTAGTCACCTCTAGTGAATAACAAATTCAAGAACAATCAAATAATGTGCTTGAGGACATTTGACCGGAGCAGACAAAATTTGGGGCGTAAATTACTGGTAAATTACCACTTTTTAGAACATTATTTCAATTTTGTCCCGTTTCAAGAAAAATGTCAAATTTGTACCGTTTCAAGAAAAATGTCAATTTTTTCCCGTTTTAAATAAAAAAAATAGTTATAATTATAATTTAATGCTGGTAAGTTATAAGTCATAAAAAAAAGTAAAGTACCCCGTCACGCCAAGTGGCTTATATTGAAATATGATGTTAGTGACCCTATATTGTACAGACCTTCAGCACATGATTTTTGGAGTAATGTGGTCGGTATTACGTCCATGCTGCTTTACTTTCCCAGAAAAAAAAATCCGGTACCCATTTTAGGCTGATGAACCCGGAAGCCGTCGGTTGGGATCGAATCCTACCCCTTCTCCTTTGTAGTACAGTTCACTAACCACTGAGCTATCGCGACTCCCTTAATTATAAGTCATAACCTGTATTTAATATGACATAAGGATGCAAAGACACCTCCCAGCATCAGGGCTGGAAGTTGTGAGCGTCCCATAACTGATGGCTTGTGACAGGATCGGTGAACCAGAGCTATCCAGATCATTCTCCGCCTCCCCGTGGTGCCTCCAGTAATAGACTAACCTGTCTTGTCTGTCCAAGCGAGTAGGGATCGAAGAGGGAAGACAACCCGGTACTCAAAAATCAAACAAGCTGATGTCGGATGTGTTGGGCTGAAAGACGCAAATATCACAGTTTTACTGCAAACCACAACACAACTCAGACACGGTCACTTAACGTCCTTCTAAGGGCGGATGATGATGATGAGAAGGTGTATCCTTTAGTCATTGGGCGAACGCAAGCAAGCAAGTAACACATTACATCAGTGTCATGGATGCCAGTAATGATTATAATCTTGGATTACATCAAAATCATGCCAGAGAGTGAGAAGTTTATTGTCTGCCTGTCTGTCTGTCTGTCTGCGATCAGGACTCAATCAGAGTAGGATCCCATACTCTCAAGCTGTCAGAGGATCCCATACTCTCAAGCTGTCAGGTTAAGTGTGTTGATCGCCCCCACAGACAGAACATCACAATTAGAGCCCGCCAGATCCACTCTGATTGAACACACGTTAAAACGTTGCACTGTGTTCTGCGCCAGTGGCCCAGTGCATCCGATTTCAGCCAGCATTTATTCAGGTTTGCTTTCCTTAGCCTTTGTCGTAGAAGTTTATTCAAAAGATGTTGACGGATCAGCATTTTCTGTGTTAGATTCTTTCATGAGAGAAACTTGGCTCATAAGATCAATCGTTGAGGAATGAGGTCGATCTCGACGTCTTCAAAATCTGTGCATGGGTTCTGTCATTGAGAAATAATACTGTTCCTCATATAATAATGTGCAATATGTCATCAAGAAAAAGAATTCTTCGATGTTATGTAGAGCCAGTCTTAACATATGAATGTGAATCATGGATAATAGGACAACGGACATGAAAATCACTGGAGGTTGTAGAAATATGGTTTTACAGAAGAATGTTGAGAATACTATGGACAGCTAATAAGAGTAATGAAAACGTTCTGAAAGAGGCCAAAGCAAAAAGAGAGCAAATTTCCAATGTTAGGAAGAAACAATCAGCATGTTTTGGCCATGTATTGAGAATTGAACAGCTGGAGTATATTGTAACAACTGGGAAAATTGAGGGACAAAGACATAGAGCGAAGCAAAGAGAAAAGATACCACAGACAGCTTAAGAGAATGGCTTTGGCAGAAGGTCAACAACGGAAATGATTAATAACTGCCAAGATTGAAAGTTGTGGAGAGACATGATCACCTACGCCAGCTGGCATGATATTTGATGACGATGATGTCATTAAACTTACTTTTAAATCGTCTTACTTTTAAATCGTCTTACTTTTAAATCGTCTTACTTTTAAATCGTCTTACTTTTAAATCGTCTTACTTTTTAATCAGTAAATAATATTCTAAAAATTCCATGGGTCTCACTTTTGACGTCACAATTATATATTTTCTTTTTGTCTCAAGGAAATAAATCTAGCCAGCCTACGCTAACAATAAACGTCACCATTTGTTACCGATACAGCACGCGCCTGAAACACGCGACATTACTCGTGACACACTTCGCTACCAGGGGCTACAGCCAACGTTAAGTAGGTGACTGTGACTCCAAGAAACATCTTGTGAGCTGCTTGAAGTTTGTTGATAAGAATACTTCGCTAGTCCAAACAGCAACACAACCATCCTGAAGAGATATTCTCTCACTATGTCGAATTTTACAAGAAAGAAATCATGACGTATGTGAGTCAGTTCACGGGTTCATCGTATGTCATTTCAAACTTCATACAGTTCATATCATTTTACTCTCAGACCGAAGACAGCACTTAAGGTGGAAGCCAAAATTCTCCACGATTTGCTGTTAGTTCTTGTAGTTCTTGATTGTTTTCTAGTTCCCCAGTTGTACCTTCCTTAGTAATTATTCTGCGTAGCGATTCTCTTTGTCTGCTTAGTTTTCTTTTACCAGGTGGCTCCGACATGAATGCCTAACGGGGAAGTCATCCTCAGATGTGCTTTCAATGCCGCCTTCTTATAAAACTCCATACGTTTCTGGCATCTCTTATCTGATCAATTGAAATGTATTCACTACAGCTTATTTTTGAGATCCTGTGGATACATTTGTTTTTCATGTTAATTACCTATCTAAAGTCTTTGTGGATGTCCATCTTTCACATTCATATATTAGCTTAAGAGTTGAACAATCTAAGTTGTGTTTTTAAGTGAAAACTTTGGAACAAATTGCACTGTGGACGTCCCATTGGCCCTACACTACAAGCAGAAACTATATGGGCCTCTGAAAGAACTGCAAAATACAGTCATATTTATGGTTATGGTTATTTGAAGGCCTCGGTATCACTGCAAAAGAATGAAAATCCACAACTGCTCAACCGCCCGTGCCAGTGGAATCATCCGAATGAACATCTCAACGAATATCCAAACAAACAAAGGTAGTTGGGGTCCCCATCGTAGCAAAGACAGCAGTAAAATGTATATAGCAAACGGCAATGCAGATAAAACGTCAGACAAACGAGGAAATAGTTGCAGGTCATTTCAGAAGCAAGTTTTGTAAAGAAATAGACATCTAGGCTGTGGTCAATTGCGTTTACACTTCTTTGAATGTTAAGTGCTGAGAGTTTTATATATAAGGACTAAATATGAATATCAAAAAGACTAAAACTATGAGCATAAACAAAGAAAATACTCAAAACCCACAAGTGATCAAAATTGAAGGAATAGACCTGGAGACAGTTCAGAACTACAACTACCTTGGACATACTATAACCAGTGATGGAAAATGTAAAACTGAAATAAACAAACGAATAGAAATGGTAAAAAGTAATTTTAATGACATGAAAAATATACTAACATCAAAACAAATACCACCAGGGCTAAAACAAAGAATAGCAAAATGTTACATCTCAATATTCCTATATGGTGCAGAAACATGGACATTAGACAAGAAACCAGAACAGAGAATTGAATCCTTTGAAATGTGGATATATATAAAAATAAGTAGAATTGGAAGGAAAGAAAAGAAAACAAATGATGAAGTCTTAAAACAATTAAAAATGAAAAGAGAACTAATAAACACAATTCAAACAAGACAAATTAGACTTTTGGGCCATGTTAAAAGACACAACAGCCTACTAAAAGTAATCTTGGAGGGGAAAATACAAGGTAAACGAGGCAGAAGCAAACCAAGACTAATATGGACGAGTAACATCAAAAGATAGACAAATCGATTATGACAACCTGCACCATCAAAGCAAGAGACAGAGCAGAATAGCGCTCCATGTTAGCCAACCTTGCTACGGAGATGGCACCCGGTGATGATGATGAAAAGTTCCATAAATTACGCAGAATACACACGGGAATACTCTATTTATTTTGTACTTTAACATAACATCATGTTGTTCGCCTTTATTCGAGAAGGCTAGATATTGGATCTCACTGTCCAGACAACGGGGTCTGATCTCATTGTCCAGATAACGGGGTCTGATCTCATTGCCCAGATAACGGGGTCTAATCTCACTACCCTGATAACGGGGTCTAATTTCACTGCCAAGATAACGGATTCACAATGGTCAAATTTCACTACTCAAATAATGTATATTCAATGGTCTGATCTCACTACTTAAATAATGTATATTCAATGGTCTGATCTCACTACTCAAATAATGGATAGTCAATGGTCTGATCTCACTACTCAAATAATGTATATTCAATGGTCTGATCTCACTACTCAAATAATGTATATTCAATGGTCTGATCTCACTACTCAAATAATGTATATTCAATGGTCTGATCTCACTACTCAAATAATGTATATTCAATGGTCTGATCTCACTACTCAAATAATGTATTCAATGGTCTGATCTCACTACTCAAATAATGTATATTCAATGGTCTGATCTCACTACTCAAATAATGGATAGTCAATGGTCTGATCTCACTACTCAAATAATGTATAGTCAATGGTCTGATCTCACTACTCAAATAATGTATATTCAATGGTCTGATCTCACTACTCAAATAATGGATAGTCAATGGTCTGATCTCACTACTCAAATAATGGATTGACAATGGTCTGATCTCACTACTCAAATAATGGATTGACAATGGTCTGATCTCAATACTCTGAGAGAAGTACGATATATATAAAACCACAAATAAACCGCGTGGATTCAAAGTGAAAAAAGTGCTAAAACTTAAGGCGGGATTCAAAACCCATATCTTCTAGATCAAGAACCTACGTCCTACCCCTAGACCATATCAGCATATATAATGGGAGGACACAAAGCCATTTTGATATCGCAAACGAGTAAAAACTCAATTACCATTTCAATCTCAATTTTCTGTTGTTGATTGTTTGTCATTTTTCCGAGTGCTGTAAACATACCTCTTCCTCTGAATTGATTCACTGATTATCGCCTCGGAAGTTTCCCTCTATAATAATATTCATTTATTATTATTTATCTCCTATCAAACGAGAGACAGGGTTGTAAAAACCAAAGGAGACAAATAATAATAAATGAATATTATTATAGAGGGAAACTTCCGAGTCGATAATCAGTGAATCAATTCAGAGGAAGAGGTATGTTTACAGCAAGCTAATTTTTTAGTTAGCTGAGTGGCAGAGTTCATAAGCGTTTGGCTTTTCGTGGCAAGGCGCTGTGCCACTGAGTACGGGTTCAATCCTGCCTTGGTCCATATTTTTTTCTGTTGTTGATTATTTGTCATTTTTCTGAGTGCTGTAAACATACCTCTTCCTCTGAATTGTAAAAACCAACAAGGCAGAAGCGATATCGATCTCGTCTCACAGAAACTACCCTTAACGGCACTTTCTCATTATTGGAGTCTGTCGGATGGAACTGAAGGACCAGAGAAAAAAGGCCGCTTGTTCAATGCCGTCGCTGCGAGGTGTTCGGGCTTGACCCTTAGAAAAAAGCTTTTGACCCTTCTGGGATTTGAACTCGCGTTCTCCTGGTGTGAAGCCCAACAAATTATCGACTCGGTCACCCGTCAACCTGTCACAGAAACGAGCAAGCAAAAACTCGACTTCCTGCTAACAGTAACTCACACAAAAGGCAGGCAAGTAAATCTCAAGAGCAACAGAGGAAATAATTTCCACTATTATTTTGAATGTCAGCTGTGGTCTAATATAACCTGGAAGATTCAGTCTCGGGTTGAACAGCTCGTGCCTCGCTAAGAGGTAGCCAAAAGCCCAAGAAGAGCATTCATAATTCGATAAGGTTATGAAATATGGACGACTCTTTTATCAAGAGATTGGCACCCATTCTTGCAAGGTAACACTATATTATATAGAATATAGCCGATAGTAACACAAACATAGATATAAAACTATGACAAAGAAAAATAGCGTTGATGTGCACAATAATGATGTTATATAGAGCCAGTCTCAACATTTGGATGTGAATCAAGGACAATAGGACAACAGTCAAAAAAAATTAATTAATGGAAGCTGTAGAAATGTGGTTTTACAGAAGAATGTTGAGAATACCATGGACAGCTAAGAAGAGTAATGAAAACGTTCTGAAAGAAGTCAAAGCAAAACGAGCTAATTTCCAATATTAGGAAGAAACAATCCTATTTTTTCGCCATCCAATGAGAAGGGAACAGCTGGAATATATTGTAACAACTGGAAAAATCGAGGGGCGAAGAGATAGAGGGAAGCAAAGAAAAAAGATACCTGGCCGTTTAAAAGAATGGCTTGGCAGAAGGTCAACAACAGAAATGATAAATAAGGCAGAAGGTCAACAACAGAAATGATAAATAACTGTCGAGATCTAAAGCTGTGGAGAGACATGATCACCTACGCCTGCAGCAATGGTATTTGATAATGCACAGTAAAATAATTAATGCATAAATTCAACTGACACAAAAATAAATATGACTTGGATATAATATATTTCTTTTTTTTTTTCAATGGACATTAGAAAAAAGAGTTCTTCAGTGTTATGTGAAGACAATCTTGAGATATGTTTCTGCATGGTGAACAATGGAGAAGAACGACTTTTTGACGCATAGGAATTGTGGTCTCACACAAGTGAGTTGAGAATACTACCCCACAGATAAGCAATGAGGGAGTTTAAACAAAGAGGTCAAAACAAAGAGAAAGCTAAATTCCAACTATTAGAAATAAAGAATGTCCATGTTGTGACAACATGTGATGAGAAGAGATAATAATCGAATAGCAAAGCAAGCCCTCATATGGGAAACAACAGGTAAAAGAAAAAGAGGAAGACCCAGGGAGACACTGAGAAGAACATTGATGAGAGAGGCAAGAGCAGCAGGAATCGGCTCCCTCAATGAGATAGAACTGCTTGCACAGAACAGAGACAGATGGCGAGATTTGATAAAATATCTTTAAAAGAAAACTGCTAGAACAAAAATTCATATAGGAGAAGGTGTATCTTGGTCTACGCCCTATGGGCCGGTTACGGCTCGAAAGGTCAATAGATAGATAGATGTTGTGACAGTGTATGATGGAATATATTGTGAACTATTTTTGAGTGTTTTGCGTATTAAGTGTAGTTTTTTTGTGCCGAACATACTGTGTAAGCCTTAGAGGCAATGCAGCAAGAGGTCGACGCCTGGGAGTCATGACCCAGGCAGGCCCACCTCTCATAGAGTGTCAAGAAGCGAATGGACCGAAACACTTGCATGACGGAGGGCCTTCTTCTGATGATCAGATTGCATCCTGCTGTGAAGCTGTTTACAAAGAGTTTCCTACTACTGAGTGAAGCTTGGAGAATAGATATAAGGCAGTCTATGTAGGAAGTCAACAGAAATGATAAACTACTGTAGAGAATAGTGGGTAGAGAGTAGTGGGTAGAGAGTAGTGGAAAGGGTAATTCAGAAAGCATCGGAGCGAGTATTGGTAAGTGTAGTAGAGAGAGAGTAGTGGAGCGACTAGTGTACATAGTAGCAGAGAGAGAGTAATGTACAGAGTAGCAGAGAGAGAGAGAGAGTAATGTACATAGTAGCAGACAGAACACTGTAGTAGAGAGTAGTGTAGAGGCTCGGGGAGAGCCATGTACTCCAGCATGTAAATACTTGATGGTAACACTAAAATATTACCACTAGAAATATATTTAATACATTGACTTTAGCTGCACACCAAAATATCTACTCTGTGGACAACTAACAAATAGCAAAATAACTAGGGGGCGCCAAAAACTTCGATTTGTAGACATTTGTAAACGTGACATGAAGACTCTGAACATAAGCCCTGTAGCCGGGGAAGAAATAGCTACAGACTACAATCTTTAGAAACACACTCTAAAACTCCTACTCAAACAAGAAGCAGACAGATTCATACAAAATTAGAATACACGGAGAAAATACAGAAAAAATAACATTTTCTAGGGGCGCTGCAAAATCTATAGTCAACTATGACTGACGGAGGCTACTGTAGTCAACTATGACTGACGGAGGCTACTATAGTCAACTATGACTGACGGAGGCTACTATAGTCAACTATGTCTGACGGAGGCTACTATAGTCAACTATGATTGACGGAGGCTACTATAGTCTACTATGTCTGACGGAGGCTACTATAGTCAACTATGACTGACGGAGGCTATTATAGTCAACTATGTCTGACGGAGGCTACTATAGTCAACTATGTCTGACGGAGGCTACTGTAGTCAACTATGTCTGACGGAGGCTACTATAGTCAACTATGATTGACGGAGGCTACTATATTCAACAATGATTGACGGAGGCTACTATAGTCAACTATGTCTGACGGAGGCTACTATAGTCAACTATGACTGACGGAGGCTACTATAGTCAACTATGACTGATGGAGGCTACTATAGTCAACTATGACTGACAGAGGCTACTATAGTGAACTATAACTGACGGAGGCTACTATAGTCAACTATGACTGACGGAGGCTACTATAGTGAACTATGACTGACGGAGGCTACTATAGTCAACTATGATTGACGGAGGCTACTATAGTCAACTATGACTGACGGAGGCTACTATAGACAAGTATGACTGACGGAGGCTAGTCAACTATGACTAATGGAGGCTACTATAGTCAACTATGACTAACGGAGGCTACTATAGTCAACTATGTCTGACGGAGGCTACTATAGTCAACTATGACTGACGGAGGCTACTATAGTCAACTATGACTGACGGAGGCTACTATAGTCAACTATGACTAACGGAGGCTACTATCCTAGTCTAAAGGTGCAAGACTCAGTCATGACTTACTAAGTTACTGTGTACTGTAATAGACTGATACTATACATGTACAGTTATGTTACAAAATTACTACCACACTGATAACAGACAGAAAAACGAATATAAAAATGACACCAACACAGACTAACCCACTTACTCACGAAAATATAAATTATTCCATATTCATATCCAACCAATAAATATCAACATTAATATAATTTACCATGAAATATAATAACTGTCACTGGAAGTATTAGTGCGTTTTAATAAATTGACGTAAATACTAATATATTATTATAGACATACTGATAACTATATATGTCGATATCAATATCGAAGCGATAATACATGTATTATTGATAATGTATTAAATACCGTGGCATATTTCGTATAGAGCAGAAACTGTCCCTGCTTGTTTCCAAATGAAACTATGAGAAGACGAAGAAAAAAGGGTAATATAACATTATTATAACAAACGATATGCATTTTAACAAAGTGAAGTTTTACCTATAAATCATAAAGGTGACACGACCTTACAGTAATGGCTTACTCCGGTCCTGGAGGTGAATATTCCTAGTTGAACGTATAGTCAACCTAAACTGGGAGAACACTTTTAGTAAATGAACTTAAAAACGCGCGTCTTCAAGTCCGGTCGAGCGTGTCATGTACTGTAGGGTGTGACTAAGTCACTAGTAGATACGACAGATGGGTGACACGACTGAGAAATGGTGGATATAAACGCGAGATGTGACGCAGTCTTAGCCCTAGTGAGGTAGTACACACTTGTCGGGTCGGTGGAAGGTGATCGCTGTTTTGAGGTAGCACAACCACACGTTCCTGGCAGCGTGCCACTTGCCGAGGTCACGGGGTTAGACATGTGATTTCTCGTTTACCTGGATTGTCAGCCACGTGCGTGTGTGGGGTTGGTGCGGTAGTGTCCGTGTTTATATTTGGTTAGACGTTGTTATCGCATTCAAACGCAGCTAAATGTTCATTTTATGCTGTTTGTGTACACATGACCGTTCTCATTGTTAGCTAACAGGATACATTTCTGTTTCTTTCCTGATCACATGTATAGATGTTTTTGTATACAACATATTCTTCTTGCCTTCCCCATGCACATTTGAGCGTCGAGGATAGATAGAATTTACAGTCGTTTGGCTTGCTGTTCCGTTGGTCTCAGCTACTGTTATGTATCATTGTGTTTCTAATATTTCATTAATTGATTTCTTTCGTATTCTACCCTTGAGTCTTGTGTTCTCGCAAAAATTATTAAAGGCTCGTTGTTTTGTGTTTTGATATTTATTGTATATCTAATATAACTTAAAGTTGTCTTGTAAGTTTTGTCTACATTTTGTCGAGGCACCTCCCGTTCAACCTCAGACACAATCTTTCACGTTATCTTAGACTGTCGAATGCGACGGGAGTGCTGGCTAGAGACAGAGACTCTTTAAGACAAGCTGTGATGAATGCGACATTCTCTGGGAGAGCTTACTAGAGACAGAGATTCTTTCAGACAAGATGCGATGTTCTGTGGGAGAGCTGGCTAGAGACAGAGATTATTTCAGACAAGTTGTAATGAATGTAACTTTCTGTGGGAGAGCTGGTTAGAGACAGAGATTATTTCAGACAAGCTGTGATGAATGCGACGTTCTGTGGGAGAGCTGGCTAGAGACAGAGATTATTTCAGACAAGTTGTAATGAATGTAACTTTCTGTGGGAGAGCTGGTTAGAGACAGAGATTATTTCAGACAAGCTGTGATGAATGCGACGTTCTGTGGGAGAGCTGGCTAGAGACAGAGATTATTTCAGACAAGCTGTGATGAATGCGACGTTCTGTGGGAGAGCTGGCTAGAGACATAGATTATTTCAGACAAGTTGTAATGAATGTAACTTTCTGTGGGAGAGCTGGTTAGAGACAGAGATTATTTCAGACAAGCTGTGATGAATGCGACGTTCTGTGGGAGAGCTGGCTAGAGACAGAGATTATTTCAGACAAGTTGTAATGAGTGTAACTTTCTGTGGGAGAGCTGGTTAGAGACAGAGATTATTTCAGACAAGCTGTGATGAATGCGACGTTCTGTGGGAGAGCTGGCTAGATACAGAGATTATTTCAGACAAGCTGTGATGAATGCGACGTTCTGTGGGAGAGCTGGCTAAAGACAGAGATTATTTCAGACAAGCTGTGATGAATGCGACGTTCTGTGGGAGAGCTGGCTAGATACATAGATTATTTCAGACAAGATGTGATGAATGCGACGGGAGAGCTGGCTAGATACATAGATTATTTCAGACAAGATGTGATGAATGCGACGGGAGAGCTGGCTAGAGACAGAGACTCTTTAAGACCAGCTGTAATGAATGCGACGTTCTGTGGGAGAGCTGGCTAGAGACAGAGATTATTTCAGACTTGCTGTAATGAAATATATGCAAATTAGCATGCCCAATCCAAGGAAATATACCAACACGGACGATAACAAGCGATAACACAAAAGTGAACGAAATATACGTACCAGAAAACAACAGAAGAGCGGAAGAAATAAATGAAATATTATTTGCAGACGACCAAGTTCTGATACATGAAACAACTGAGGACCTACAAGAACATATCAACAGGTTATACAACACTTGTAAACAATACAACATGAAGATCAACATAAGCAAAACCGAAGTATTGGCAATAGCGAGAAAGAAAAAAAAACTCAACATCATAATAGATAATACGACTTTCAGCAAGTAGACAATTTTAATTATCTGGGTAGCACGTTAACACAAGACAATAACCAAGAGACAGAGATAGATATAAGGTGTAACAAAGCATGCCGAGTTATAGGCCAAGTATCAACACTATTGAAAAACAAAGCAATAACTACGGAAGCAAAAAGGGCAATCAATTTTTCTACCAACTCTGTGCTATCAGTGCCAGAGTTGGACGCTGGACTCTAGAACAATAAGAAAGATAACGACCACCGAAATGAAATGTGTCAGAAGAATGACAGGAAACAGCTTAAGGGACAGAGTAAGAAACACTGACCTGAGGAAGAAACTCGAAATTGAACCAGCCATCGAATACATAAAGAAACAACAGATAAATTGGTTCGGCCACATAACAAAACAAAAAGAACTAACAATGACTCAAAGAGCCTTAAATAAACGCTACGAAAACGCCAGATTAAGAGGAAGACCAAGAAAGAGATGGATAAAGGGAATACTAGAGTCACTAGGAGGAATAACATCAGAAGAGGCCAAAAGAAGATCAAAGAGTTGCAGATTGTTTCTCCCCTCGACGCCAACGGCAGCAGAGGAAGGACAGAAGAAGAAGAAGGAGAAGAGGAAGCTGTAATGAATGTAACGTTCTGTGGGAGACCTTGCTTGAGACAGAGATTATTTCAGATAAGCTGTAATGAATGCGACGTTCTGTGGGAGAGCTGGCTAGAGACAGAGATTATTTCAGACAAGCTGTGATGAATGCGACGTTCTGTCGGAGAGCTGGCTAGAGACAGAGATTATTTCAGACAAGATGTGATGAATGCAACGTTATGTGGGAGAGCTGGCTAGAGATAGAGACAAATATTATTTCAGACCAGCTGTGATGAATGCAACGTTATGTGGGAGAGCTGGCTAGAGACAGAGATTATTTCAGGCAAGCTGTGATGAATGCAACGTTCTATAGGAGAGCTGGCTAGAGATAGAGACAGAGATTATTTCAGGCAAGCTGTGATGAATGCAACGTTATGTGGGAGAGCTGGCTAGAGACAGAGATTATTTCAGACGGGCTGTGATGAATGCAACGTTTTGAAAAGGTCATGTAACCTACTGATGATGATTGAAACATAAACTTATGTGTGTAATTGTAATCTACTGCATTAGATCAACAATAAAACGGTCAAAATAAATGTGCAGTTACAGCATAGTGTAATATTCGTCAAATTTTGAAATTCTTTATTGGTGGCAGAGAGATAGACAGAGAGAGAGAGAGAGAGAGAGAGAGAGAGAGAGAGAGAGAGAGAGAGAGAGCACGCGCAATTCTGATTGGTGGTTCGCGACAAAAAACCTTGACATTGATTTACCCACAGACGAAGTGTAGATAGGTTGCCTGAACGAGAATGTAAATAGCAACTGCTGGTTGTTGTGTGGTGGGAGCTAGATATCGTTCAATGTCGTGATCAGGGCCGGCTTAAAAGTTGGGGTGTGTGTGTGGGAGGGGAGAGACAATGGTGATGGTGGATAGACAGTTGGTGGAGATTCTGATAAAGGGATTAATTATCAGGAGGGAGTTGATGGTGAAGATAACAAGGAGGAGAAAAGTGATGTGAGGCTAGAGGTCAGGTGATAAGACATAGTGGAAGAGATAGGCAGTGAGTTTATGATGAAGACAGTCGATGAGTTTAAGAGGAAGATAGGGGGTGAGTTTGAGAGGAAGATAGAGGGTGAGTTTAAGAGGAAGATAGGCGGTGAGTTTAAGAGGAAGATAGGGGGTGAGTTTGAGAGGAAGATAGGCGGTGAGTTTGAGAGGAAGATAGGGGTGAGTTTAAGAGGAAGACATGCGATGAGTTTAAGAGGAAGATAGGGGGTGAGTTTGAGAGGAAGATAGGGGGTGAGTTTGAGAGGAAGATAGGCGGTGAGTTTGAGAGGAAGATAGGCGGTGAGTTTGAGAGGAAGATAGGGGGTGAGTTTGAGAGGAAGATAGGGGGTGAGTTTGAGAGGAAGATAGAGGGTGAGTTTAAGAGGAAGATAGGCGGTGAGTTTGAGAGGAAGATAGGGGTGAGTTTAAGAGGAAGACATGCGATGAGTTTAAGAGGAAGATAGGGGGTGAGTTTGAGAGGAAGATAGGGGGTGAGTTTGAGAGGAAGATGGGCGGTTAGTTTGAGAGGAAGACAGTCTATGAGTTTAAGAGAAAGATAGGTGGTGAGTTTGAGAGGAAGATGGGCGGTGAGTTTGAGAGGAAGATAGGCGGTGAGTTTGAGAGGAAGAAAGGCTGTGAGTTTGAGCAGGAGATAGACGGTGAGTTTGAGAGGAAGATAGGGGGTGAGTTTGAGAGGAATATAGACGATGAGTTTTAGAGGAAGAAAGGCTGTGAGTTTGAGCGGGTGATAGACGGTGAGTGTTAGAGGAAGATAGGGGGTGAGTTTAAGAGGAAGATAGGGGGTGAGTTTGAGAAGAATATGGGCGATGAATTTGAGAGGAAGATAGGGGTGAGTTTGAGAGGAAGATAGGTGGTGAGTTTTAGAGGAAAAAAAGCTGTGAGTTTCAGCGGAAGATAGGTGGTGAGTTTGAGAGGAAGATAGGTTGTGAGTTTGAGAGGAAGTTAGGCGGTGATTTGGAGAGGAAGATAGGTGGTGAGTTTGAGAGGAAGATACACGGTGAGTTTGAGAGGAAGATAGGCGGTGAGTTTGAGAGGAAGATAGGCGGTGAGTTTGAGAGGAAGATACACGGTGAGTTTGAGAGGAAGATAGGTGGTGAGTTTGAGAGGAAGATAGGCGGTGAGTTTGAGAGGAAGATAGGTGGTGAGTTTGAGAGGAAGATACACGGTGAGTTTGAGAGGAAGATAGGCGCTGAGTTTGAGAGGAAGATAGGCGGTGAGTTTGAGAGGAAGATAGGCGGTGAGTTTGAGAAGAAGATAGGCGGTGAGTTTGAGAGGAAGATAGGCGGTGAGTTTGATAGGAAGATAGGCGGTGAGTTTGAGAAGAAGATAGGCGGTGAGTTTGAGAGGAAGATAGGCGGTGAGTTTGAGAGGAAGATAGGCCGTGAGTTTGAGAGGAAGTTAGGCGGTGATTTGGAGAGGAAGATAGGTGGTGAGTTTGAGAGGAAGATACACGGTGAGTTTGAGAGGAAGATAGGCGCTGAGTTTGAGAGGAAGATAGGCGGTGAGTTTGAGAGGAAGATAGGCGGTGAGTTTGAGAAGAAGATAGGTGGTGAGTTTGAGACGAAGATAGGCGGTGAGTTTGAAAGGAAGATAGACGGTAAGCTTGAGAGGAAGATAGTTGGTGAGTTTGATTGGAAGATAGTTGGTGAGTTTGAGACGAAGACAGGTGGTGAGTTTGAGAGGAAGACAAGTGGTGAGTTTGAGAGGAAGATAGGTGGTGAGTTTGAGAGGACGATAGGTGGTGAGTTTGAGAGGAAGATAGGTGGTGAGTTTGAGAGGACGATACTTGGTGAGTTTGAGAGGAAGATAGGCAGGTAGTCTGAGTGGAGTATAGATGGGTAGTTTGAGTGGAAGATAAACGATGAGGTTTAGGATATAAACGGGTAGTTTGAGTGGAAGATAAACGATTAGGTTTAGGATATAAGCGGGTAGTTTGAGTGCAAGGTACACGCGAAATCTAATTAAAAGAAGATTCAGGTAACAATATAAAAGATGGACGAACGTTCAAGCAGAAAGGTTAATGGCGAGATATCGAACGGAAAGACAAGGATTGGAACTTTCTTTCTGGTGAGAAGTCAAGTCTGTGGTAGCATAACCTCAGGTAGTTCAATAATTGGATCATGCAGAATATTAAAGTACATATCATATACCACATCCAATGTATATGTGATTAGTTCACATGCGCCTGAAATATGTTTAAGTCTGAACTTAAAAGGCATGGTGGCTGAGTGGTTAGTGTGCTCGATTCCCGATAAAAAGGATCCGGGTTCGATCCCCAGAAGTTGTTGATTTTTATTTCTCTTTAGGAGCGACAAGACTTCGGGGTTCACCCGGCCTCTGAAAATGTGTACCCGAGATTTTTCTTGGAAGTAAAGTCGGCAAGGCGTGAAACCGGCAACATCACCCAACAGTGTGTTGTGGTCATGGCAAAATATGTTCACAGACAACATATTGCCCACATGCCTAGCAAGGCAAGGGGAGAGAACTTTTACTGACTTAACAGGTGATTATTGGTCGTTGTTAGGCTGTGACGGAGATTTAAGGTAGCAGAGTTGGTAGTGCTCTCTAGCAAGTTTGGTAAAGGTAAGGTAAAGGTAAGGTAAAGGTAAGGTAAAGGTAAGGTAAGGTAAGGTAAGGTAAGGTAAGGTAAGGTAAGGTAAGGTAAGGTAAGGTAAAGGTAAAGGTAAAGGTAAAGGTAAAGGTAAGGTAAAGGTAAGGTAAGGTAAGGTAAAGGTAAGGTAAAGGTAAAGGTAAAGTAATGGTAAGGTAAGGTAAGGTAAAGGTAAGGTAAGGTAAGGTAAAGGTAAGGTAAAGGTAAATGTAAGGTAAAGGTAAGGTAAAGGTAAGGTAAGGTAAGGTAAAGGTAAGGTAAAGGTAAGGTAAAGGTAAAGGTAAAGGTAAGGTAAGGTAAAGGTAAGGTAAAGTAAAGGTAAAGGTAAGGTAAAGGTAAGGTAAAGGCAAGGTAAAGATAAGGTAAAAGTACGGTAAAGTAAGGTAAGGTAAAGGTAAGGTAAGGTAAAGGTAAGGTAAAGGTAAGGTAAAGATAAGGTAAAGTAAAGGTAAGGTAAAGGTAAGGTAAAGGTAAGGTAAAGGTAAGGTAAGGTAAGGTAAAGGTAAGGTAAAGGTAAGGTAAGGTAAGGTAAAGATAAGGTAAGGTAAGGCAAAGTAAGGTAAAGGTAATCTAAAGGTAAAGGTGAGGTAAGGTAAAGGTAAGGTAAGGTAAAGGTAAGGTAAGGTAAAGGTAAAGGTAAGGTAAGGTAAGGTAAGGTAAGGTAAGGTAAGGTAAGGTAAGGTAAAGGTAAGGTAAAGGTAAGGTAAGGTAAGGTAAAGGTAAGGTAAAGGAAAGGTAAGGTAAGGTAAAGTAAGGTAAAGGTAAGGTAAAGGTAAGGTAAAGGCAAGGTAAAGGCAAGGTAATGGTAAGGTGAGGTAAGGTGAGGTAAAGGTAAGGTAAAGATAAGGTAAGGTAAAGGTAAGGTAAAGGTAAGGTAAAGGTAAGGTAAAGGTAAGGTAAAGGTAAGGTAAAGGTAAGGTAAAGGTAGGTAAAGGTAAGGTAAAGGTAAAGGTAAAGGTAAAGTAAAGGTAAGGTAAAGGTAAGGTAAAGGTAAGGTAAAGGTAAGGTAAAGGTAAGGTAAAGGTAAGGTAAAGGTAAGGTAAAGGTAAGGTAAAGGTAAGGTAAGGTAAGGTAAAGGTAAGGTAAAGGTAAGGTAAAGTAAGTTAAAGGTAAGGTAAAAATAAAGGTAAGGTAAGGTAAGGTAAAGGTAAGGTAAATGTAAAGGTAATGTAAAGGTAAAGGTAAGGTAAGGGTAAGGTAAAGGTAAGGTAAAGGTAAGGTAAAGGTAAGGTAAAGGTAAAGGTAAGGTAAAGGCAAGGTAAAGGCAAGGTAAAGGTAAGGTGAGGTAAGGTGAGGTAAGGTAAGGTAAGGTAAAGGTAAGGTAAAGGTAAAGGTAAGGTAAGTTAAAGGTAAGGTAAGGTAAGGTAAGGTAAGGTAAGGTAAGGTAAGGTAAGGTAAGTAAAGGTAAGGTAAAGGTAAGGTAAGGTAAAGTAAAGGTAAGGTCAAAGTAAGGTCAAGGTAAAGTACGAGACTTGAATCGGCGTCTTAGCACATGAGTTTCCACTCGTAAATGCTCGGCAGCCTATCAAGAAGTGTTCGAAGACTTCAGGATAGTATCGCTTCAAGCATCGAAACTCATGATGCGAGGCTACATTCCTCACCTTTCCGGAACACTACTCTGGTACCCATTTCTGCCAGCGGCTGGGTCGACCGCGGGGGTATTGTTTTCTTTTTCCAACAACTAGTACAATTCACCAATGCGATAACAAGACAAAAAGAACTAATAATGACTCAAAGAGCCTTAAATAAACGCTACGAAAACGCCAGATTAAGAGGAAGACCGAGAAATAGATGGATAAAGGGAATACTAGAGTCACTAGGAGGAATAACATCAGAAGAGGCCAACAGAAGAGCAAAGAATCGCAGATTGTTTCTCCCCTCGACGCCAACGGCAGCAGAGGAAGGATAGAAGAAGAAGAAGAAGCAAGAAGTACAATTCACACTGCTTCCATTTTGAATCGAACATTGATTGTCCGAACTTTAGTGGCGCAGTGAATTTCCCACCTAGTGTACCGAGGTTCCGAGCTAGTGTTGGGTTCTCGTGGCAAGGCGCTGTGCCGAGCAGTACGGGTTCGATCCTGCTTCGGACCGTCTATTGTTCTTTGTTTTTTTTTTCTGTTGTTGATTATTTGTGATCTTTTTCTGAGTTCTAAACATACCTCTTCTCATGAAATGATCAATCTCCTCAGTGGTTTCCCTCCATTATAATGTTCATTGTTTATTATTTGTCTACATTACTTGTGCCAGTTGACCCAATAATTCCAAACAGAAATTGTTAGTGCACGTATTGAACCTTCCATCGCTTCACGTGACCACAGCCATCTACAATACTAATTTAATAACGCCAGCAAGCTGAAAGGAATCACCAAATGTTTGTGACATTTTCAGCTTTGCAAGCAGGGGCTGTGAGTAAAATGACGTCAGTCGTCTATAGCTCGGAAAACTAGAGACGTGGCTGGCTTTGGGTGATTCCGGGATTTCCCTCTCAGCCCGCAGGCCTTAGTGCAACTGTAGCCAGACTAACATGTTCCTGGTTACCTCCGGACCACATCCAACAATAAATTTACTTCGATCAGCTGGCTGAGAGGAAATTCCCGAAAACCTCCAACTGGCGTGACGATTTCAGAATTCCGGTTGTGGGTAGAGAGACGCCAGCCGTCTGTATCTCCTATAGCTGTTGTTGTTGACGGATTACCACGAGGTGATACGAGCATATTTGCCCTTTGACTCATAGAATGTGGCGGGTCGTAATGGCTTTCTTGACATTCCCGGCTCTTACTGGAGGCTGGAGGTCGTCTGTCCCAGGCTACGCTGGGAAACTACTAGTCCAGCACAGAGGTACTGCAATACTGGGTCCTCAATCAGTAACAGCCACATCTACAGGGAACACGGCGATCCTAGCTTCTGTTAGCCAGTCTGTTTTGACGCAGACTGTTACCAGGGGGAGACCACGAGGAGGTAGATCTGCTAGGTCTTGGTCAGCTGATGGTGCGCCGGCCCTGCTATTGCGACCACAGGTCGCAGGCGCTTATGCTCCCATCTCCTATAGCTGAAAACGTCACTCTAGTTGAATGGGTTTCAGGTCTTATTTTCTGTCCGCCGACCTTAGTAAATCTATGGATGGTTGTGACTGGACGGGTACTTTAATATCTGAATCGATTCAGGTATAATGATCTTGGCGCAAGTGTTCGGTTGTGGATCGCTGACCGCGCGTCATATCCGGATACTTCAGCAGCTATGAAAGTGTGTACGTCACGGTATTCTCTGAATATGACGTAACTTAGTGACGTTCGCACTTGAAAAGTTGAATCCGGCATCCTTGTCTCCGTGGTCACGGACCTACGAGTCAGTAAGTGTTTGGTCACAGACCAAACTGTTCAATGCCAGCAACTGTTAGGTACGTTTTGTGATCTAATAGTAAAATCATCATCGTTATGGTCCTACTGGCGTTGGTGATCATGTATATCCGCAATTTTTGATCTCGACAGTTATTTATCATTTCTGTTGTTGACCTTCTGCCAAGCCATTCTCTTATGTTGTCTGGTATTTTTTCTCTTTGCTTTCCTTTATCTCTTCGTCCCTAAAATTTCACTGATGTTACAAACTGTTGCAGTTATTCTCCTCTCATTACATGGCCAAAAATGATAATTGTTTCTTCCTAATATTGGGAATTAGCTCTCTTTTTGCTTTGGCCTCTTTCAGAACATCTTTATTACTCTTCTTAGCTGTCCATAGTATTCTCAACATTCTTCTGCAAAACCACATTTCTACAGACTCTAGTGATTTTCTCGTTTGTTGTCCCGTTGTCCATGATTCACATCCATATGTTAAGACTGGCTCTACATAACATTTAACAACTCTTTTTCTTGTTTCGATTGTCAAAAATGAAATGCATAGTATCTTCCTCATGTTTTGGAAAGCTGCTTTTGCCTGAGCCATTCTGCATCTCACCTCTGTTGTACATCTTCCGTCTGAGGTTAACAAAGTTCCAAAATATTTAAATTCATGTACCTGCTTTTATATTGTTCCACTTGTCTTTATTTTGCACTGAGGTGATGTCTTTTTCTTTGTTGTTATCATTACTTCTGTCTTTTTCCTATTAAAGCTGAGTCCCTTATTTTTGCTTTCTTTCACTATAATGTCCAACATTTCTTGTAACTATTTTATAGTACATTATGCAGCAGTAAAGTTTCATATTTTCGAACATTTTATGTCTGTTCTAAAGGTAAAGGTAAAGCACGAGACTTGAACCGGCGTCTTAGCACGCGAGTTTCCCCCCATATGTACTCGGCCGCCTATCCAGAAATGTTCGGAGATTTCTGTATAGTGTCGCCTCAAACATCGAAACTCAGATGCGAGGCGACATTCCTCACCTTCCCAAGGTAATACCCTGGTACCCATTACTGCCAACGGCTGGTCTACCGTGGGGGTATTTTTTTCCCCAACCACGAGTACAATTCACACAGCTCCCAGCAGGAATCGAACAGTGTGAATTGTACTCGTGGTCGTAAAAAAAGTAAAGTACCCCCGTCACGCCAAGTGGCGTACAGGGAAATATGGTGTTTGTGACCCTATATTTTACAGACCTTCAGCACATGATTTTCGGGGTAATGTGGTCGGTATTACGCCCGTGCTGCTTTACTTTCCCAGAAAAAAATCCGGTGCCCATTTAAGGCTGAGTGAACCCGGAAGCCGTCGGTTGGGATCAACCCTACCTCTTGTCCGTGAAAAAATACTCTTTTCTGGTGTATCACGTCTGGCTCATGCTATTATCCTTCGTTTATGAAAGTGCTCCATCAGGTTGTCCTCTTGTCCTAGACTTGCCTCTCTTTCATCTTTCTGTCCAAGACCCACTGCATCGCAGTTCTTTTGATTGTCTCAGGATCTCTGTTTTTGGATCTTTGTTTCAGGATCTGTTTCTGAGTACAGTAATCCCTCAGTTATTGCGGTTAATAGGGACAAGAACCAGCCGTGATAAGTGAAAAGCCGTGAAGTAGTGTCACCCTCTCATTTTTAACATACGTACATTTTTTTGTGTACGTATAATATCAATAAGTTTATATGAAACCATATAAGTGCATATGTTATTATTAGAACATTAAAGAATAGTTTCAAACATGTAAACAAAATATTAATAGTATAAATAACATATAAAATAATTATAAATGATATAAATATGATATAAATATGATATAATATAAACTTTTCTTTTATAACAAGGCCCGTAACTCACCTCTGACAATAGCTTCTCTTCGCTTGATCTTTATAAATGTCGATGAAACACCTGTGCAGTACGGTGGAGGTGAAGAAGATGAAGATGATTTACTGCACAGGTTAATGAGAGCTTTACTGCTCCTCAGATGACGCCTCATCGTCAGGTGCTAGGGGCGCTGCATCGTCGCGGGCAGCTTCGGATAGAGCTGGGGTAGCTGCAGCAGACGGCATAGTAGCAGCAGGAGACGGCGTAGAGGCAGCAGGAGGAACTTCTTGCCTTCTGCTGGCGTGCGGGCAACTTTCGCGCCATAATTCGTCAATTTTGAATGTTTGAACAATCCGCGATGTAGTGAGACCGAGATAAATGAACCGCGAAGTAGCGAGGGATGACTGTATATTTCTTTTGGGTATTTGGATATTTATCTTCGGATGACTGCTTTTAGGTCTTTGTTTCAGGATATCTGTTTCTGGATCTCTGTTTCTGTATCTCTGTTTCTGCATCTCTGTTTCTGAATCTCTGTTTCTGGATCTCTGTTTCTGAATCTCTGTTTCTGAATCTCTGTTTCTTAATCTCTGTTCTGGATCTCTGTTTCCTGATTTCTGATTCTGAATCTCTGTTTCTGAATCTCTCTTTCTGCATCTCTGTTTCTGAATCTCTGTTTTTGGATTTCTGTTTCTGAATCACTGTTTCTTTGATCTCGGTTTCTGAATTTATTTTTCTGGATCTTTGTTTCTGAATCTCTGTTTCTGTATCTCTGTTTCAGATCTCTGTTTTGGATCTCTGTTTCTGAATCTCTGTTTCTGAATCTATTTTTCTGGATCTCTGTTTCTGAATCACTATTTGTGAATCTCTATTTCTGAGTCTGTATTCTGAATCTCTTTTTTTTATCTCTGTTTCTGAATTCTTTTACTGGATCTCTATCTATGAATCTATTTTTTATCTCTATTTCTGAATCTCTGTTTCTGTATCGCTGTTTCTGAATCTCTGCTTCTGGATCTCTGTTTCTGAATCTGTGTTTCTCTATCTCTGTTTCTGTATCTCTGTTTCTGAATCTTTGTTTCTGAATCTCTGTTTCTGAATCTCTGTTTAAGAATTTCTTTTTTGGATCTCTGTTACTGGATCTCTGTTTCTGAATCCCTGTTTCTGAATCTCTATTTCTGAATCTCTGTTTTTTGGATCTCTGTTTCTGAATCTCTGTTTCTGAATCCCTGTTTGTGAATCTTTGTTTCTGAATCTCTATTTCTTAATCTCTGTTTCTGAATCTATTTTCTGGATCTCTGTTTCTGAATCTCTATTTCTGATGCTCTATTTCTGAGTCTGTATTTCTGAAACTTTTTTTTTAAAATCTCTGTTTCTGAATCTCTGTTACTGGATCTCTATCTATGAATCTCTGTTTTTGGATCTCTATTTCTGAATCTCTGTTTCTGTATCGCTGATTCTGGATCTATGTTTCTGGATCTATTTTTCTGGATCCCTGTTTATAAAACTCTATTTATGAATCTCAATTTCTGAGTCTGTATTTCTGAATCTCTTTTTGAATCTATGTTTCTGAATCTCTTTCTGGATCCTGTTTCTGTATCGATGTTTCCGAATCTCTGCTTCTGGATCTCTGTTTCTGAATCTCTGTTTCTGTATCTCTGTTTCTGAATCTATGTTTCTGGATCTCTGTTTCTGAATCTTTGTTTCTGAATCTCTGTTTCTGAATCTCTGTTTAAGAATTTCTTTTTTGGATCTCTGTTACTGGATCTCTGTTTCTGAAACCCTGTTTCTGAATCTCTATTTCTGAATCTCTGTTTTTTGGATCTCTGTTTCTGAATCTCTGTTTCTGAATCCCTGTTTGTGAATCTTTGTTTCTGAATCTCTATTTCTTAATCTCTGTTTCTGAATCTATTTTTCTGGATCTCTGTTTCTGAATCTCTATTTCTGATGCTCTATTTCTGAGTCTGTATTTCTGAAACTTTTTTTTTAAATCTCTGTTTCTGAATCTCTGTTACTGGATCTCTATCTATGAATCTCTGTTTTTGGATCTCTATTTCTGAATCTCTGTTTCTGTATCGCTGATTCTGGATCTATGTTTCTGGATCTATTTTTCTGGATCCCTGTTTATAAAACTCTATTTATGAATCTCAATTTCTGAGTCTGTATTTCTGAATCTCTCTTTTTGAATCTATGTTTCTGAATCTCTTTTCCTGGATCCTGTTTCTGTATCGAGTTTCCGAATCTCTGCTTCTGGATCTCTGTTTCTGAATCTCTGTTTCTGTATCTCTGTTTCTGAATCTATGTTTCTGGATCTCTGTTTCTGAATCTTTGTTTCTGAATCTATGTTTCTAAATCTCTGTTCAGGAATCTCTACTTCTGGATCTCTGCTTCTGGATCTCTGTTTTTGAATCTCTGTTTCTGATTCTCTGTTTCTGGATCTCTGTTTCTGGATCTCTGTTTTTGTATCTCTGTTTCAGTATATCTCTTTCTGCATCTCTGTTTCTGAATCTCTGTTTTTGGATCTCTGTTTCTGAATCTCGGTTTCTGAATTCTGTTTCTAGATCTTTGTTTCTGAATCTCTGTTTCTGTATCTCTGTTTCAGAATCTCTGTTTTTGAATCTCTGTTTCTGAATCTCTGTTTCTGAATCTCTGTTTCTGAATCTCTGTTTCTGAATCTATTTTTCTGGATCTCTGTTTCTGGATCTCTATTTCTGAATCTCTATTTCTCCTGTGTATTTCTGAATCTCTGTTTTTGAATATCTTTTTCTGAATCTCTATTACTGGATCTCTATCTATGAATCTCTGTTTTTGGATCTCTATTTCTGAATCTCTGTTTCTGTATCTTCGTTTCTGAATCTCTGTTTCTTGATCTCTGTTTCTGAATCTCTGTTTTGGATCTCTGCTTTTGTACCTCTGTTTTTGAACGAACTGACTGCATTCTTTGATGTCTTATTAAAAGTAGGTGCACATTTACTATTTATGGGATTAGTTATTATAAATGAATATACAATCATTTAATGTCAGACTGCACCGAAGGTAAGACTTAGAAATCTGTGTTTCAATGTTTACTGTGCCGTAACAAGTTATTCTTCCACATCGTGATACCATTCATGTTGCCTATATGTTAGTTTAGTCTGTGTACGATTGTGTTTTTCCCGACCAAAACGGCTCGATTATGCTAGAAACCAGTCCTTTTAATATCGCAACAGGTCCGAGAAGAAAAGGGACACAATCCCATTCGGTTGTAAACACAATACACGGTTAATCCCCTTTACACGTTCAATAAATGAAAGAATGAAATAACCGAGATTTGGTTGCCATCGTAACGGTTTGTTTACTTCCGCTTCGCAAGCTAGTAATATCACTCCAGGTGCATTTTTCTTTTCTTTCATAATAAAAACAGCCAATGAGATATTGACGTGACTATCACGTGACTTTTGTCATAATTTTTAGTCTTGTAAAAACCGGTGTATTGTGAACAACAAAATACATCCAAAGTGACATAATTATAATCATGTGCCGTGCAGGTTGGCGTAGACAATCTAGTTCACCGACAACCTTCTGCAGATAGTAGCAGTGTTTTGATTACACAACGATACAACAATGTCAAACTGCCTGTATCCTATCCAACCACGTCATATACAGCTTCGTTGTTCACCTATTTCCTCTCATGTGTTCCAACTGATATATTCTCAAGCCATGTCAAAGGAAGGCTTATTAATTACTTCTTTTGTGAGTCATAAGCATTCTTTGTGACTTAATATCATAACGCATTTCTTATTGATGTTCCTGACTTTCCAAGCATTGACACCAGTCTGCGTCAAAACAAGCTGTCTAACAGAAGCTAAGATCGCAGTGTTCCCTGTAGTGGTGGCTCTTACTGATATAGAAGACCTAGCACTAAGTCTGTGTCAAAACAAGCTGTCTAACAGAAGCTAAGATCGCAGTGTTCCCTGTAGTGGTGGCTCTTACTGATATAGAAGAACTAGTACTAAGCCTGCGTCAAAACAGGCTGCCTAACAGAAGCTAAGATGGCCGTGTTCCCTGTAGTGGTGGCTCTTACTGATATAGAAGAACTAGTACTAAGCCTGCGTCAAAACAGGCTGCCTAACAGAAGCTAAGATGGCCGTTTCACTATAGTGGGGCTCTTACTGATATAGAAGACCTAGCATTGAGCCTGCGTCAAAACAAGCTGTCTAACAGAAGCTAAGATCTCCGTGTTCCCTGTAGTGGTGGCTCTTACTGATATAGAAGAACTAGTACTAAGTCTGTGTCAAAACAAGCTGTCTAACAGAAGCTAAGATCGCAGTGTTCACTGTAGTGGTGGCTCTTACTGATATAGAAGACTTAATATTGAGTCTGTGTCAAAACAGGCTGCCTAACAGAAGCTAAGATCTCCGTGTTCACTGTAGTAGTGTCTCGTACTGATATAGAAGACCTAGCACTAAGTCTGCGTCAAAACAAGCTGTCTAACAGAAGCTAAGATCTCCGTGTTCCCTGTAGTGGTGGCTCTTACTGATATAGAAGACCTAGTATGAGCCTGTGTCAAAACAAGCTGTCTAACAGAAGCTAAGATCTCCATGTTCCCTGTAGTGGTGGCTCTTACTGATATAGAAGACCTAGTATTGAGCCTGTGTCAAAACAAGCTGTCTAACAGAAGCTAAGATCTCCATGTTCCCTGTAGTGGTGGCTCTTACTGATATAGAAGACCTAGCACTGAGTCTGCGTCAAAACAAGCTGTCTAACAGAAGCTAAGATCTCCATGTTCCCTGTAGTGGTGGCTCTTACTGATATAGAAGACCTAGCACTAAGTCTGCGTCAAAACAAGCTGTCTAACAGAAGCTAAGATCTCCATGTTCCCTGTAGTGGTGGCTCTTACTGATATAGAAGACCTAGCACTGAGTCTGCGTCAAAACAGGCTGCCTAACAGAAGCTAAGATCTCCATGTTCCCTGTAGTGGTGGCTCTTACTGATATAGAAGACCTAGCACTGAGTCTGCGTCAAAACAGGCTGCCTAACAGAAGCTAAGATCTCCATGTTCCCTGTAGTGGTGGCTCTTACTGATATAGAAGACCGAGCACTGAGTCTGCGTCAAAACAAGCTGCCTAACAGAAGCTAATATGGCCGTGTTCCCTGTAGTGGTGGCTCGTACTGATATAGAAGACCTAGCACTGAGTCTGTGTCAAAACAAGCTGCCTAACAGAAGCTAAGATGGCCGTGTTCCCTGTAGTGGTGGCTCTTACTGATATAGAAGACCTAGCACTGAGCCTGCGTCAAAACAGGCTGCCTAACAGAAGCTAAGATCTCCGTGTTCCCTGTAGTGGTGGCTCTTACTGATATAGAAGACCTAGCACTGAGTCTGCGTCAAAACAGGCTGCCTAACAGAAGCTAAGATGGCCGTGTTCCCTGTAGTGGTGGCTCTTACTGATATAGAAGAACTAGCACTGAGTCTGCGTCAAAACAGGCTGCCTAACAGAAGCTAAGATCTCCGTGTTCCCTGTAGTGGTGGCTCGTACTGATATAGAAGACCTAGTGTTTGAGTACCTCTGGGCTGGACAACGTTTCCCAGCAAAGCCTGGGGTTGATGAACTCCAACTTCTCCAACAAAAGACGGTAATGTCCAGAAAACCATCACGACCTGCCACATCAATGAGTGAAAGGTCACGCTGCCCACATCAACTTGTGGCATTATATCAACAACAGCGAATTTCCAAGAAAATCTGACCACTTTTCTGAGAAATTATATATTTATGTGAATTCTAATGTTCTTTTTTTATTATTAGTTTTTAAACACATATTGACAATGACCTACTGTCAAAGACCACAAGTAACTAACTATATACTACTAATGTGTGAAATATAAACATCGCCGTTGCTCTGAAAACAGGTTAACAAAAACAGCAATAATAAAATACAACAAAGAGAATTCTACACCCATTGATATAAAAAGGGGAGTAAGACAGGGATGCAACCTATCACCAAGCTTGTTCAATCTATACACTGAACAAATCTTTAAAAAACATCACAGAGATGCAATCTTAAACATTAAAGGAAAGATTATCAATAACCTAAGATATGCTGATGATGCTGTATTGCTAGCAATGTTAAAGTTGATAAGCCAATGATATGGAGTTTAGTGAATCCGACAATCATTTCAGCGGAGGAGGTATGGTGTCTACACTCGGACAAATATCCATGGGTTAAGTCAAAGAAATGCAAATGAATGCATCAAAATGTGAAGCTGCAGTAAAGCTAAATGTGAGGGAGAATTGAACAAAAAATAGAAAAAAAATGATATGGTAAACGCTTTACGTGATTGATAGACGACACAAATTTGAACGACGTTTCAGCTGATTAGGCCTTCAGCAGGAACAAACAAACAACACTCACGGGTATGTAAGTAAATAAAACTAATCCTACACAGCTAACTAGTAACGAAACATCCAAAACAAAATAATCGAAACTGGTTTAAGAAAAGAAATAATTCTTCATTATGTCGTGGACCATAGTTAGAATAGGAATGAGATAGTCACACGGGTGTAGCTGTAATTATACCCTGTTGGTCAAGACCGCGTGAAGGGTTCTAAAAATATGCGAGTGGGGGAACGCTGTCTAGGAGACTTCGACTGCAAAGACACCGACAATGTCTAAAAGTATCTAAGGGCGGACAAATACATGTATACACACACACCCACACAGATGCGTGTATACATATATACACGTGCAAAAGTCTAAAAGTATCTAAGGACCCATACATAGTCTAAAAGTATATAAGGACCCACAAATAGTATAAAAGTATCTAACGGCCCACAAATAGTTTAAAAGTATCTAAGGGTCCATGAATAGTCTAAAAGTATCTAAGGGCCCACACATAGTGTGAAAGTATCTAAGGGCCCATAAATAGTCTAAAAATATCTAAGGGCCAACAAATAGTATAAAAGTTAATAAGGGCCCATAAATAGTCTAAAATATCTAAGGGCCCACAAATAATATAAAAGTATCTAAGGGCCCATAAATAGTCTAAAATATCTAAGGGCCCACAAATAATATAAAAGTATCTAAGGGCCCATAAATAGTCTAAAAATATCTAAGGGCCCACAAATAGTATAAAAGTATCTAAGGGCCCATAAATAGTCTAAAAATATCTAAGGGCCCACAAATAGTATAAAAGTATCTAAGGGCCCATAAATAGTCTAAAAGTATCCAAGGGCCCATAAATAGTCTAAAAGTATCTAAGGGCCCATAAATAGTCTAAAAGTATCTAAGGGCTCGTAAATAGTCTAAAAGTATCTAAGGGCCCATAAATAGTCTAAAAGTATCTAACGGCCCACAAATAGTGGAAAAATATCCACAAGTAATCAACATCAGAAAAAAACAAAAATAGACAAACCCAAAGCAGGATGGAACCTGTACTCTCGGTACTAGTAGTTTGCTTAGTTGGCCGTATGCCCTAGAGCAGGTTTCTCGTGGCAGGGCGCTGTGTTGAGCAGTCGGGGTCGATCCTACTTCCGGGTGCCTATTGTTATTTTAAAAAAATTTCTGTTGTTGATTATTTGTTGATTTTTTTCCCACAGTCTTATAACTATACCGCTTTACCTGAAATGATTGGCTGATTTATCGCCTCGGAAGTCTCCCACCATGATAATGTTCATTTATTATTGTCTCCTCGCGGAAGTCTCCTTCAATGATAATGTTCATTTATTATTGTCTCCTCACTAGTCTCCCACCATGATAATGTTCATTTACTATTGTCTCCTCGTGGAAGTCTCCTTCAATGATAATGTTCATTTATTAATCTTTCCTCAGAAGTCTCTCTCAATGATAATGTTCATTTATTATTCTTTCCTCAGAAGTCTCTCTCAATGATAATGTTCATTTATTATTCTTTCCTCAGAAGTCTCTCTCAATGATAATGTTCATTTATTATTCTTTCCTCAGAAGTCTCTCTCAATGATAATGTTCATTTATTATTCTTTCCTCAGAAGTCTCCCACCATGAAAATGTTCATTTATTATTCTTTCCTCAGAAATCTCCCACCATGATAATGTTCATTTATTATTGTATCCTCAGAAGTCTCCCACCATGATAATGTTCATTTATTATTGTCTCCTCAGAAGTCTCTGTCCATGATAATGTTCATTTATTATTGTCTCCACAGAAGTCTCCCTCCACATATAATGTTCATTTATTATTGTTTCCTCGGAAGTCTTCCTCCATGATAATGTTCATTTATTATTGTCTCTTCGGAAGTCTCCCTCCATGATAATGTTCATTTATTATTGTCTTCTCGGAAGTCTCCCACCATGATAATGTTCATTTATTATTGTATCCTCAGAAGTCTCCCACCATGATAATGTTCATTTATTATTGTCTCCTCAGAAGTCTCTCTCCATGATAATGTTCATTTATTATTGTCTCCACAGAAGTCTCCCTCCACATATAATGTTCATTTATTATTGTTTCCTCGGAAATCCCCCTCCATGATAATGTTCATTTACTATTGTCTCCTCGGAAGTCTTCCTCCATGATAATGTTCATTTATTATTGTCTCTTCGGAAGTCTCCCTCCATGATAATGTTCATTTATTATTGTCTTCTCGGAAGTCTCCCACCATGATAATGTTCATTTATTATTGTCTCCCCGCGGAAGTCTCCCTCCATGATAATGTTCATTTACTATTGTCACTTCATTAGTCTCCCTCCATGATCATGTTCATTTATTATTGTCTCCTCATTAGTCTCCTCCATGACCATGTTCATTTATTATTGTCTCCTCATTAGTCTCCTCCATGACCATGTTCATTTATTATTGTCTCCTCATTAGTCTCCCTCCATGACCATGTTCATTTATTATTGTCTCCTCATTAGTCTCCCTCCATGACCATGCTCATATATTATTGTCTCCTCATTAGTCTCCTCCATGACCATGTTCATTTATTATTGTCTCCTCATTAGTCTCCTCCATGACCATGTTCATTTATTATTGTCTCCTCATTAGTCTCCCTCCATGACCATGTTAATTTATTATTGTCTCCTCATTAGTCTGCCACCATGATAATGTTCATTTATTATTGTCTCCTCATTAGTCTCCCTCCATGATAATGTTCATTTATTATTGTCTCCTCATTAGTCTCCCTCCATGATCATGTTCATTTATTATTGTCTCCTCATTAGTCTCCCTCCATGACCATGTTCATTTATTATTGTCTCCTCATTAGTCTCCCTCCATGACCATGTTAATTTATTATTGTCTCCTCATTAGTCTGCCACCATGATAATGTTCATTTATTATTGTCTCCTCATTAGTCTCCCTCCATGACCATGTTCATTTATTATTGTATCCTCATTAGTCTCCCTCCATGATAATGTTAATTTATTATTATCTCTTCGGATGTCTTCCTCCATGATAATGTTCATTTATTATTATCTCTTCGGATGTCTCCCTCCATGATAATGTTCATTTATTATTACCTCTTCGGATGTCTCCCTCCATGATAATGTTCATATATTAATTTTTCTCCTCTTACCGCGTCTAAGGTGAAAGTATGTCCGATGCATTCGCAAGCATGTTCACGGAGGAGGCTATAATTGGTAGCATTAGTAGCTGAAGGCGGTGTGGCAGACACTTGGGAGAGAATATGTATAATATGGGGTTCTTACAGATGAAGAGAAAACGGTTTGTCGACTAAGCTACTACTACTTCTACTAATAGTAGTAGTAGTAGTAGTAGTAGTAGTAGTAGTAGTAGTAGAAGTACAAGTAGTGTTAGTGAAAGTAGTAATAGTGGTAGTGTTGGTAGTGGTAGCAGTGGTAGTGATAGCTGCATTGTAGTAGTTGTTATAGTAGTAGTGGTTGTAGTATTTGTTGTTGTAATAGTGGTTGTAGTATTGGTAGGGATAGTAGAAACAGCAGATATAGGAGTAGTAGTGATAGCTGTAGCAACAGTAGTAGAAGTAATAGCTGTAGTATTAGCAATAGTAGTAGGTGCAGTAGTAGCAGTGGTAGTAAAAGTAGTAGTGGTAGTAGGAGTAGTAGTAATAATAGTAGTGGTGGTAGTAGTACTAGTAGTAGTAGCAGTAGTAGTAGTTTGTAGTAGTAGCAGTATTAGTGGTGGTAGTAGTAGTAGTTTGTAGTAGTAGCAGTGTTGGTAGCTGTAGTTGCAGTATTAGTAGTAGTAGTGGCAGTATTAGTAGCAGTAGTAGCAGTATTAGTAGCAGTATTAGTTTGTTGTAGTAGCAGTATTAGTAGTAGTAGTTTGTAGTAGTAGCAGTATTATTAGTAGTAGGATCAGTATTAGTAGTACTACTACTAGTAGTAGTATTAGTAGTAGTATTAGTAGTAGCAGTAGTAGTTTGTAGTAGTAGGAGTATTGGTAGCAGTAGTAGCAATATTAGTAGTAGGAGTAGCAGTATTAGTAGTAGTAGTAGCAGTATTAGTAGTAGCAGTAGCAGTATTAGCAGTAGTAGTCGTAGCAGTATTAGTAGTAGTAGTAACAGAGTTAGTAGCAGGAGTAGCAGTATTTGTAGCAGTAGTGGTAGTTGTAGCAGTATTAGTAGTAGTAGTAACAGCAGTAGCAGTAGTACAGTACTAGTAGCAGTATTATTAGTAGTAGCAGTATTACTAGTAGTAGCAGACTTAGTAGCAGTAGTAGCAGTATTATTAGCAGTAGTAGCAGTAGTACAGTATTAGTATCAGTAGTAGCAGAATTACTAGCAGTAGTAGCATTAGTAAAGTATTAGTAGCTTTAGTAGCAAAATTACTAGCAGTAGTAGCAGTAGTACAGTATTAGTAGCAGTAGCAGCAGTAGTAGCAGTAGTAGCAGTATTAGTATCAGTAGTAGCAGAATTACTAGCAGTAGTAGCATTATTAAAGTATTAGTAGCTTTAGTAGCAAAATTACTAGCAGTAGTAGCAGTAGTACAGTATTAGTAGCAGTAGCAGCAGTAGTAGCAGTAGTACAGTATTAGTAGCAGTAGTTGCAGTAGTAGCAGTATTAGTAGCAGTAGTTGCAGGAGTAGCAGTATTAGTAGCAGTAGTAGCAGAATTACTAGCAGTAGTAGCAGTAGTACAGTATTAGTAGCAGTAGTAGCAGTAGTACAATATTAGTAGCAGTAGTAGCAAAATTACTAGCAGTAGTAGTAGTAGTACAGTATTACTAGCAGTCGTAGCAGTAGTAGCAGTAGTAGCAGTAGTACAGTATTAGTAGCAGTAGTAGCAAAATTACTAGCAGTAGTAGCAGTAGTACAGTATTAGTAGCAGTAGTAGCAGTAGTACAGTATTAGTAGCAGTAGTAGCAAAATTACTAGCAGTAGTAGCAGTAGTACAGTATTCGTTGCAGTAGTATCAGAATTACTAGCAGTAGTAGCAGTAGTACAGTATTCGTAGCAGTAGTATCAGAATTACTAACAGTAGTAGCAGTAGTAGCAGTATTAGTAGCAGTAGTAGCAGAATTACTAGCAGTAGTAGCAGTGGTACAGTATTAGTAGCAGTAATAGCAGAATTACTAGCAGTAGTAGCAGTAGTACAGTATTAGTAGCAGTAGTAGCAGTAGTGGCAGTAGTAGCAGTATTAGTAGCAGTAGTAGCAGTATTAGTAGCAGCAGTAGCAGTAGTACAGTATTAGTAGCAGTAGTAGCAATATTAGTAGCAGTAGTAGCAGTAGTACAGTATTAGTAGCAGTAGTAGCAGTATTAGTAGCAGTAGTAGCAGTAGTACAGTATTAGTAGCAGTAGTAGCAGTAGTAGCAGTAGTACAGTATTAGTAGCAGTAGTAGCAGTAGTAGCAGTAGTACAGTATTAGTAGCAGTAGTAGCAGTAGTACAGTATTAGTAGCAGTAGTAGCAGTAGTAGCAGTAGTACAGTATTAGTAGCAGTAGTAGCAATATTAGTAGCAGTAGTAGCAGTAGTACAGTATTAGTAGCAGTAGTAGCAATATTAGTAGCAGTAGTAGCAGTAGTACAGTATTAGTAGCAGTAGTAGCAGTATTAGTAGCTGTAGTAGCAGTATTAGTAGCAGTTGTAACAGTAGTAGTATTTATCAGTAGTAGTGAAAGTAGTTGTACCTGTAGTAGTATTCCTCGTTTGTCCTTCGCCATTTATTCTCTTTCTCTATGAGTCTTGTCTGTTTTTTTTGTTTGAGTTTTGGCTTTAGAGTGTGTTTCCAGAGATTGCTGTCTGGAGCTATGTCTCACCCAGGCTGCTGGGTTTGTGTTCAG